>CATIWM010260071.1:0-11594 GCA_949671775.1 Mallotus repandus
ATTACAGGATTACATCAAGCTTATTTTAATTCTTTTAACTAATATATTTATAATTAATATATAAATTGATTAAATTAAATCCTTTGTTGAGTGGTGGGTTTTAATCGTCCATCTCGGGCTACGTGAGACGAGGTGTGACAGTCATACTTTAGAAACACACAACTATTATTGAAAGCTTGATAGAGAATATGACAAGTAAAAAAGGGCAAGGAGAAACAGACAGAGAAAGAGCTGAGGTTGGAGAAGAAACCAGTGATGTAGTGTTCCAAGACCAAAATAGAGCTAAGGGAGACGTGACCAAACTAGTAGAGGATGAGACCGAGGCACAGGCTCGAGGCGTACGTAAGGCTAAGGGCAAGGAGAAAGTGGTCTCGAGCGAAGAAGATCTCCCAGGGATAGATGAATAACAGCTCCTTCAGACGATCAAAAAGGTGGTAAAAAGTATGAAGCCAAATGGAGAAGGTAAGGGGTTCAGTCTTAAGGACACTTCCTCACTCTCTAATACGATTATCAACGATCCGTTCCCTGATAAATTCAAAATTTCACCTTTAAGCTCCTACGATGGATCTATGAACCCGGTCAGTCATGTCAACACTTACAGAACCACCATCCATTTACAGTCTACCAAAGACTCGGTTCTCTGTAATGTATTTCTGACTACCTTGAAGGGTGTGGCTCAGGAGTGTACCAAGGATTGGATAGTGGATCCATCTCTAATTTTGTTAACTTTCTCAGGCTTTCACATCTTAGTTTGTCATATGCATTCCCCTCAGAAGTGTCTCAGCGGATCTTCAAAAACTGTCACAGAGGAAAACTCAATCATTAAGAGATTTTATGAAGAGGTTTAACAAGCAGGCGGTTCAAATGGATGATCTGGATGTCATTATTGCCATTAAAGCCCTAGCAGTGGGGACCACCTACAAACCCCTTTATGACTCTTTGACCTTACTTCCACCATTAACTTTCCCTGAGTTTATAACAAGGGCTTCACAGCATATACGGCTCAAAGAGTCCACAATTGCAAATGGAAACAAACCAGATAGATGTAAACCCACAGCCCCTCTCCCTGAAGGATGAGAGAAGGAGGAGGGGTCATATGACTAAAGGGTAGCAAATCCTAGAGGAGAGATGGGTATGAGAGGAGAGTTGACAGGAGTCTTAAGCGACATACATTTCGAATGAATCCCTACCCATAATATCAGTATGCCCCTCTCAACACTTCAAGAAGGGGAATCTTGATGTGGATCAAATAGTCGGGGGAAAGAGTCAATTGGTGAAGGAAGATTGATTCTAAATCTTCCATAAATAGGGATAGATATTATGAATTTTATAAAGGCACGAGTCATGATGTGAAGGAATGTGTGTAACTTAAGGATGAAATACAGAGGCTGATTCATATTGGCCACTTATAGAGGTTCATCAATTGGTTATCCAATGATGGAAGGTTTTAACCCAGAAGGGAAAACAGAGATAAGGGGAAAGACGGAGAGCATAAAAGGCAAAGGGATAAGCCTGCAGCGATGATCAATGTAATCTTAGGAGGTTCGCTAGGGGAATAAAGATCCAGTGGAAAAAGGAGGAGAGGAGTTTATTATGTGTCCGAAGTTCTCAAGCTTGATTAGCACATCGTTTCTCATCTTAAGATGGGGACTGGCTGGATGGACAGCACGAAGACGCATTAGTATTGGATGGTAGGATTGGAAACACCCTCTTGAGGTGAACGCTGGTGGATGACAAAAATGTAGTAAACTTGATGACCCTGAGCATATTTAAGGCATTAAATAGATCGCCTGCTGACCTCAGGAGAGTCTCTACTCTATTGGTGGGCTTAAGAGGGATGTCGGTGCCAGTACAGGGTTTTTCCAAATTAATAGTGCAGTTAGTGGATGGGGTGCATTATGAGGAATTCCTGGTGACATTCATGATAGTAGATATTCCTTTTGCCTACAACACAATATTAGGCAGACCCTTCCTCCATGATATAAGGGCCTGCACATGCATAAGATACCTTACTATGAAAATCCCAATCATTCGGGGAGAATTGTGTGTAAGGGGAAATCAGAAGGCCTCTTGGGAGGCTTGCATGGTGGCTTTGAGGGGAGTAGTAGAGGCACTCCCCATGGAAACCCTTAAGCATGAAAAATGGGAGGACAGATCAAAGCCGACAGGAGAGGTGCATGAATGGGAATTATCTAGTGACAGGAAAGTAAAGTTGGGGGCAAACATGGAAGAGTCAGTACGTCAAAACATACTCCTAGTTCTCAAGGAAAAGGAGAATTCTTTTGCATGGTCCCCAGAGGATATCCAGGGGATTAATCCTGAAGTCATGACTTATAAGCTGAATATGGATCCATCTGCGAAGCTGATAAAGTAAAAGAAGAGAAGGCACGCACCGAAGAGACAGATCGCAATTTCTGATGAAGTGGACAAACTTCTCAAGGCAGGTTTCATCAGGGAAGTATATTATCTTGATTGGCTTTCTAGTGTTATGTTGGTAAAGAAGTCTAGTAGAAAATGGAGAATGTGTGTTGACTTTACTGATCTCAATTGGGTTTGCCCAAAAGACAGTTATCTGCTTCCCAGCATTGATCAGCTTATGGATTCCACGATGGGGTATAAGATATATAGCTTCATGGATGCATATGCTGGATATCATCATATCAGGATGGAAAAGTAGGATGAAGAGAAAACCTCTTTCATCACAGAGAGGGGGACATTCTGCTATAGGGCCATGTTGTTTGGTTTGAAGAATACGGGGGCCACTTATCAAAAATTGGTGAGCTGAATGTTCAAAAAGGAGATTGGGAAAACGAAGGAGGTGTGCATCAACGACATGATTGTGAAAAGTGAAAAGGGAAGCGACCATGCCAGGGATTTGAAAAAAGCATTCGAGGTGTTAAATAAATTTGGCATAAAGCTTAATCCAGAAAAATGTGTTTTTGGGGTTCATGATCTCATAGAGGGGAATCGAGGTAAATCCAGAACAAATACAAGTAGTGATGGAGATGAAACCTCGCAGTCCATAAAGGAAGTGCAGAGGTTGAATGGCCATATCATAGCCCTGGGACGCTTCATTTCTTATTCCGCTAAGAGATGTCTCTCATTCTTCCAAGCATTTAAATGCTTGAAGAATTTCAAGTAGATGGATCAATGCCAAAAAGCCTTTGAGGAGCTAAAGTCTTTTCTCAGCTCCACTCCCCTACTCAGTAGGCCAAAATAGGGCAAACCCCTATACCTTTACTTGGCAGTGTCAGATGAAACAATAGCCTCAGTACTAGTAAGGGAAGAATGAGAAGTGCAATTCCTTGTGTACTATGTCAACAAAACATTGAAAGGTGTAGAAACCAGATACCCTAAGATTGAAAAGATGGCATTTGCCCTGGTAATATCAGTAAGACGTTTAAGGTAGTATTTTGAAGCACATTAGATAATAGTGAGAACAGACCAGCCGTTACGAAAAATATTGCAACAAGTTGAGACATATGGGAGGATTAAAGAATAGGTAGTAAAAATTGGAGGATATGGAGTCAAGTACGAACCTAGAAAATCTTTGAAAGCTCAATCTTGGCTGATTTTGTGGTTCAATGCGGAGAGGAACAAGGCAAACTCACTACACTAAAGCCTTCCCCATGGTTATTATATATGGATGGGGTTGTTGGTCTAACGGGTGTTGTGGTAGCTAATAATGCAGCAAAATATGAAGCCATGATAGCTAGTTTGAACCTAGCTAAAGAAATCAAGCCAGAAGCATTGATTATTTGTAGTGATTCCTAACTTATGATTAACCAGTTGGAGGGCTAATTTGCAGTGAAAGATAGGGGTATGCTCAAATATTTGATAGCGGCAATAGGGGTAGTAAAGCAATTTAAGGAGGCAGGGATAGATCTATTGCTCAAGAAAATCCCTAGGGAGTCTAACCATGAAGCATATGCGCTTTACAAAATGGCATACGAAGGGTATGCCTTACCAAGGGGGGTACTCCTCGAGGAACTAACAGAGCCAATCTTGGAAGCCAGCCAGAATATGCTGGTCATTGAAGCAACTTATTGGATGAAGCCCATTATTGAGTGGTTAGACTCTGGTGTACTCCTAGTGAATAAAGAATAGGCCAGAAAGGTATGGAGAGTTGCATCAATATATGTTATTGATGGGGATATCTTTTATAAGAGATCAGTAACACATCCCTGGTTGAGGCATATTACGAAGGAGGAAGGAGAGTATGTGCTGAGGAAAATCTATGAGGGGATTGGAAGAGCCCATGAAGCAAAGGGTACGGTGGTTCAAAAAGCATTGCCACATGGCTATTACTGGCCAACCATATAGGTGGACACCAAAGACTTGGTGACAAGATGTGATAATGTCAATATCGTGGAAGGTACAACGACCTACCACCAGCACAGCAACAGCCATTAGGTGCGGCCTGGCCATTCGCACAATGGGGCATGGATATCTTTGGTCTATTCCCTCTAGCCAAAGGGCATAAGAAATTCTTGATTATTGCCATAGATCATTTCACTAAATAGGTAGAGGCAGAACTTGTTGCATCGATCACCCAAGCAAAGGTAACAAGCTTTTTCTGGAAGAATATAGTGTGCAGATATAGGATATCCAAGAGGCTGGTAATGGACAATGGGAGACAGTTTAAATATAAAGAGTTTAAAGAATTTTGCCAAGGCCTCCACATTAACTTACACTTTACCTCAGTGGCACACCCCTAAACCAATGGGATGACGGAGGTGACAAACCGAACCTTGCTACAGGGTATCAAAAAGAGGTTGGATCAGGCTAAGGGATAATAAGTTGAGGAGTTATATAGTTTCTTGTGGTCCTATCACACAACGTCAAGGGAGAGCATTGGAGAAACCTCTTTCAAATTGGCGTGCGGCATAGAGTCAGTGGTTCCAACAAAGATAGGCATTCTCAGCTACCGAATTATTGCATACAATAAAGAGGCCAATCATGAAGCTCTTCACATGAATCTTGACTTATTGTAAGAAACAAGGGAGGCAACATAGCTCAAAATGGCAGCCTATAAGTAGAAGATGGGTCATTTCTATAATAGAAGAGTCAAGGAAAGATGTTTCCTCCTTAGAGATCTGCTACTGATCTATGCAGATATCACTAAGGGAAACACGAGAGTTGGGAAGGCCAAGACTATATAAAGTAGTTGAAGCTCTGGGACTAGCCACTTACAAGCTAGAAGAAACCAATGGCAAACTCCTGCTCAGAACCTGGAATGCTCTAACTTTGAAGAAATACCATCAATGAGGTAGCAGAGCTACACTTATCCCTTTTCTGATATGTTTTTATCTTTTATGTCTGTTATCTTTCATGTAAGAATCTATCTTAATGAAAAGAAGCCATAACACCATTGGCTACATTTATGAGTTCACCAAAACTAGACAGACCCCTCAGAGTGAGACATCGCCTGAGAGGAGTTCTTTATGGACAGACCCCTCAAAGCGACGCATCGCCTGAGAGGAGTTCTTTATGGATAGCCCCCTCAAAGCAACACATCACTTGAGAGGAGTTCCTTGAAAATGAACACCTCTGAGTAATGCATCACCTAAGAGGAGTTCTCTTGCAAAATAAACCCCTCAGAATGCACAATCTAAGAGGAGTTTTTCTCTATAATACCGATTTATTCCAAAAATAAAACTCCCATGTGGGACCCTTTAAGGCAATGAATTACCTGAGAGCAACCTGCTAATAGGACCTCCATACATAAATCTCCCTAAAAGACTAAGCATTTTATTCAGCCCCTTGGCGTAACGAACCTAAGCGGAGCTAGCTAATATAAAACTGCGAAAAAATACATGACTAATCATTCTGAAATTACGTTGATACATCGTCCAATAAAAATTCAAATCAGTCGCAAATCACATTCAAAACAAACCGACAAATCAAGTAAATGACACACCTACAAGAATAGCATATCATTTGTACGAATCTTTGTATCATATCACCATCAATGCAAATAAATATGAAAATTGTTGAAACAATAGTGGCTATTAAAATATCAAAGCAAAGATAACCATTCACATGCTAAAAGAAGAAGTGAAATAATATCCTTACACCTCCACCCTTGTGGAGTTAGAAAATTCAAAATATTAATTATTCATACTCATCACACCAGACGAGGAAAAGCATATTGTAAATGTTCATGGCAATAGAAAGGGAAATCAATACGGTTCCAGACCCTGAATCCAAGAGCAATCTACATCTGGGAACCATTTCTCCAACTCTTCAGCAAATTGCTTTTTAGTGTACGCATACAAGGTTCTGGATTCGTTCACAATCCTATTAAAGTCAGCCTTAGACTTCAAGAGATAACGTGTGAGTGATTCCCCTTTTGACTTCAAATCCTCATTTTTCTCTGTCAGCGAACGGTTATGCCCCTCTAACACATTGACTTGTGACTCCAAAATGGAAATGTGATTTCAATTCGCCAGGGTGATACCTTCAATCTCCTTAGCATGTTGCTCTTTCAGGCAAGTTGGCTCCCCTTCTAGCTCTGAGATCCGCCCTTCCAGTTCCATAATCCATGCTTGAAAAGAGGAAGTTTTCCTATGAAGTGCAACTAGACGCTCGTCTACACGCAAAGATAGCTCCATTTGCTAAAAAGAGAAAGAAAGAAAGAGAAAGGTCAATGCACAAATAAGAATGAAGCAAACACAAAACAATAGCATGGAATACTATAAGGGGTTCACATACCTGAATAGCAGCAAGTCATTGGTAATGTCCGAGATCAATATCCAGCTTCACGGAACTCTATAAGTCCTTATCCAGATGGGCACTGACACCAGGACATCGCGCTGAATAAGCACCAAATTTCTCATGTTTCTTTGTATGTTGTGCATGAAGCTCCTGAATCACTCAGGTTACCAGCTCCTCTAGATTTTCTCCTAACCAATCCTCTTGACAAACCTTAAGAGGGACAGACCCCGAACGAAGACGTTTGTTAGGAGGTATGTTTTTTGATGGAGAATCCACCATCACCACTTATGAAGGGTCACTAAGTAGTTCAATGCCCTTCTCAGCAATAAAGGGAGTAGGTTCAACTCCTTTGGCCTCTAAGCCTTGAGGAGGTGGAGTCACTACTAGAGTAGAAGGTCCTTTAAGCAGATCCTTCAAGGATTTTCCTGCATGAAAAAAAAGAATAATGTTAAAACATGAAAGCAAGTACAAAGACAAATTAATACAATGTATCCACAGACCCTTCAAGCAATCAATTATCCGCCCACAGTAGAAACATTCTCCTTTGGATGAGATTGTAGGATTTTAAGCTTCATTTCGTCCTCATATATTAGCTCAATTTTTCCATCACCTTTAAAAGTTTCATCAACCCATACATAAGGGAGATTTCCCCATCCATCCAGCTTGGTCACCATGAAAAAAATCTTTAACCAGGATTTTCTAACCTTAGGAAGACCCGTAAACAAAGCTCTATTTGGACACCTAGATAAGTGCCAATATTGGCTCTTCTTACTAAACACGAATAGATACTGGAAGAGGTTCAGGTCAAGCTCAATACCAGCCTATTTGCACATTAAGATAAAGCAAGTCAAGAACATCCAGCTATTAAGGGTAATCTGACTCATGCAAACTCCATATGTCATAAGGAAAGTCACCATAAAAGGATGTGGCAGAAATCAGAGCCTGACCCGGAGAAAGTCTTCGTAAATCATAATATATTCATCTTCCAACGTAGAATTCCCTCGGCATCCCTTAGGAATAGACAGTTCATATTCCTCAGGCATACAATACGCCTCTTTCAACTTAGTTAATAGGCGAGATAGAATATTAGAGCAAACTAAAACCAACATAGAGACCTTTGACATCCCTTGATTTACATACCCACTATTATCATTAGTGGGAGTGCTATCCCTCCGATGAAGACGGTGAGATGTCGCTCGGCCCCAAGAAGCATGTGGCATATCAGAGTAGGAATCGTCAAGAGCCGATCCCCCTCTCACCTCCACAGACTTTGCGATGATATCTACACTAGAATGACTCACTATAGTAAATGCCATATACCATAAAAAATCAATGCAAACAAAACATCATAACAATAACAAAACCAAGTGGCAACATCGACAAGAATAATAGGAGGAAATAACAACAAGCATAAGGCAGAAAATACATCAATGGCATCATAAAAAAGAACCCATTCACAACAGTCATCAACAGATGAAATGACATAAAAAAAAAGAATAAGAGAAAAACCATACCTTTCCTAGACACCATGGGTGATCTAACAAGCAAGGATGAAAGTAGCGATGGAAGCAAAGAGGAAAATGACAGCCAAAAAATGATGATATCACCAAAAGTGAGAAGTCTACAGAAAAGAAAAGAAAAGAAAAGGCAGAAGTTAAAGAGTTGGGAGAGAGTGGGAAGTTGCACGGAGTAAATATGTCTCTTTATGATGCCTATCGCTTTCAATGACAAGCCACACTTGGAAAATTTTGAAAATAGCAGAAAAGGAAGGAGTGGCTGTTAAAGGGACGCGACTGATAGGACACGAAAATACAATTAACATGAGCCAAAATTGCTCCTCAGTAACCGCAGGACACATGTCACAAAAAAGATGAACTGAAACAACTCTTCGATGAGATACATCAAGAAAATGTTCACACAAAGAGTTGAACATGAATGATCAACACTTTGGGGGAAACCCTGATACCAAAACCTGGGTTAGGCCCAGGAAAATAGAGAAAGCCCGCGAAGCCCAAAACCCAAAAATCTTCTCTTTCACCATCTTCATGTACCTGCACCTGCACCAAAGAGAAAAATCGTTAGAAGATGATGGTGACAGAAAATAAATGAAATCAACAAACCAATAAGAAATGGACACATTGGCAAAGATCGTATAATAAAATCACCTCCTGCATGCAAAGATTCCTTGGCAATGCCCCAAAACAATTGTGTTGCCAACGTCAAGTACTGCAGGTCTCCGCGCGACAAGGGAGGTATCCCTAGCATGCACTTGACTCGTGCTAACTCACCCAACTCAAGCTTGCAGAGGTGTACATGGCTAAAATGGGGACGTAAGACACATGAACAGTACGCTCGTTGACTCTGTAAATGACACCTGGACTGGTAAGCTTGTATATATACCTTATGTACAAAAATAAAAGAGATGTAACAAAAAAATCCTACTAAAACCCTAGTTCTCATATTGGTCTCTCTCCATCTTCTCTCCTGCCTTACTTGATCGTTGGAGAGGGTGTGTTAGGACCCCGCCCAACAAGCTCCTTCATCGGCCTCTGTTTTGCAGGTACATAGCCACCTAAAAATGGACCAAAAGTATCAATTATAATTAATAACTATATTCATATACAACATGCATTATATTATCAATAAGAATTTTTTAAAAATATTTATATATAAACTTTATATATATATTATTTTGATTTAATAATAAATATATTAAAATTTATTTTATTTTTAAATTATTTAATTTTTAAATGAACAAGTTCAAAATTAAAAATTTTAAATATAGATAAAAATTATTTTTACTAATTTCAAAATTTTTTAAATATATAAATATAAATAATACTTTTTTTACCCAAAAAATTACCCTGGTTTATACTTTCTATGCTATGGATATTCAATAAAAATATTTAGAAGATATTTCAATTAATTATTAGATTGCAATTAATTGCTAGTCCCAATGTATGTAATGAATGTTTATTATTCAAAATTATATATTTTGATGTGAGAAATGCTAGTCCTTTTTTATTTTTCCTTCTCCATTACCTTCTTTTCATTATGAAGTCACCTATCATAAAGGTTAAATAACATTTCTAAAAATTACTTAAATTTATGAAATTACGAGATACTATTTTTATTTTTTATTAAGCACTATTTTGTTAAAAAGAAGATCACCAAAATTAACTAAATTCTATGAGCGGCTAAATTGTTTGTTAAGGTTCTTAGATCCCGGCTCAACATGAATTTTGAATGGTTAAACTCTTAAATCAATAAATTCTCATTCCAAGATTATTATTCAACTTAATGCTTTTTTTGGACTAATCACCCTTTGAATTGATATAGACAATAGGGGTTAGATTGAGAGATTAACTCTATTGGGAATATAATGATAATCTATTAATTAAATTGGATTAGTTGAGAGATAGTTCAACTGTTAATATTCTTTGAAAAGCTTGGCTTCAATATAGAGTATCACTAATTGTTTGAGTTAGTGAGAGCTAAATAATTATGTGATTATCATAATCAATAAATTTTGGGAGTGCTTGAGAAAGACTTAGATTTTTGGGTTAAATTACCAATATCCAGAGTCTACCAAGTTCTAATTAATTCACTTTGATTTGAACAAGACTAAAAGGGCACCAAAAGTCTTCCAACAACTAATGTAATGACTATTTAAACTCAAGATCTAGTTTAAGTCAGAGTAATTCCCTGCAATCTGATTCCAATGGTTGTTGGTCATTTATTTTTAGATTTAACTCTATAGTCTTTTATAAGGATGCTACATTATAGAAATCTAACTTAATATTTTAGAGTTTAACATCTATATGGATATGTAAATATTTTTTATTTGATTATTTTAAAATATTTAATTAAATAGTTTTAATTAAATAAAATATATAAATGTATTTATAGAAATAAATATAAAAATACATGCCAGATAAATCTTATAAGGTATTTATAATTATCTTTGAAATATTATTATTTGAAAATTGACCAAATTAGTATTGATTCTAAAGATTCAAAATGAAATTTATTGTAAAATCCATTAAAATTATCTTTTGTACAATCAATTAACACCATATTAAATGTGGTAAAGTTCTTATATATTAAAACAAACCACCAGTCTCTTTTAAGAAAAAAAAAACTGTCAATCTCTTTTATCTTTTGAAAGTGAATTTTAATTAATAAAGATGACAAAGAGAAAAAAAAAAGCAACAAATTAATAAGAAAGCAATTAGTTAAAATTTAGTGTACTTTAAATACCGTTTGTTTAAATAAATTATGTTACATTTATAAATAAAAAAAAATAAAAAAGAGCTAGTGAATAAGTAGTTAAATAGTAATTTTTGTCTCAAAAGTTCTTAAGAAATATAGTTCAAATTATATTATTATCAATTTAAAAGGAAATAACTACTTTTATTGTACAAATTATCGTTGCTTAAATCATACGTTAAAAAATGAGAGGGGGGAGTGGGACTAGGGGTGGTCAATTTTTGACCAGTAAATCTCATTTCTAACCTAACCCTCCCTTCTCGCCGCCTTTTCCTCTTCTCTCTTCTCTCTTGTGAACCTTCTTCATCCTGTAACTCTGATTTCCAAAATCCCTAATCCTGTAACCCTAAATCCCTAATCCAATCCTTTGTGTCTCGCCTCTCACTATCACCTGCTTCTTACAGTTAATTCAAAATGCCCCAATAATTTCTTGAGTCTCTTTTATTTCATATAACAAATACACAGTTACTCAAAAAACCTATTAATTGATTAGTTGTTTATCTTGATTATTCAAAAAAGGTAGTGGTGTTGGGGTTTTTTTTGTTATCCTTTTGCATGCATGCATGCTTATTTTGATCTGTTTGATCTATTGTTTTGTATCATTTTTG
>CATIWM010260127.1:0-42944 GCA_949671775.1 Mallotus repandus
AAAAATAAAATAAAATAAAAAGAAAGAGGAAAAAATAAAGTAAAAGAGAGAAGAGGGTGTGCTTGTAAATAAAAGAAATATACTTGTAAATAAATTGGATTAATTCTAATTAATGAAAAATATCAGTATTTTATTTAAAAATATTTTAAAATAACTTTTTTTTAAAAAAATCATTTACTCAAAGCTTTTGATTTTGGCCCTTCTTTGCACAAATAGAGAGAGAAAAAATTAAGAGAGGGAGAAAGAAAATATATGCTATTATATAATTTTTTATTATTATTTTATATTTATAATTAATCATAAGATAATAAAAATGATTAGTTATTTATTAATAAAAATTTAAAAATAATAAAAGTTACATTTTTTTATATAATAATTTAAAAATTACAATCCATCCAACTTATAATTTAATAATTTTATTTATTTGAACTATAACACTTTATTTTTTTAATATTTTTAATATAAATACTTTTATTTACATAAAATTTAATTTAATATAATTTTTTAAATTCAATAAATAAATAAATAAATATATGTCGGTTAGTTTTAGATACATATATGTTAGCTTTTACATTTCTTGTTTCCTTCCAAAATAATTTCACCCCTAAATATCTCTCTTTTATCAGTAAGGTTACACTAATCTTTTCATTTTTTCTAGCCAAAAACATATGGCTAGAATCTAGCCATGTTGATTTATCCTTTATTTTTTATGCACAATATTTATTTTGAGCATGGATCAAACTTGACAGATGCTAACTATTAATTATTCATTAATGACCAATATTTATAGTCCTGCCATGTTACCAATATTTATAGTCCTGCCATGTTTTTTGGAATTCATGGCAGTTCAATTCCGGTGATCATTAAAAAAAATAGAAGGATGGGAATTGAATGATGAAAATTGTTAACTTAAAATTGTAAACAAAAAAAAATGAAAAAAAATCCTTAAAGTCTAAAATAATAAATCTCCACTTTTTAAGATGAAATCAATTTTATAAAAATGTAATAATTGTTAAAATTATTAATAATTTTTTAATAATATAAATTTTAGATTAATCAAATTCATATACATTTGAAACTTAGTAATATATATAGGACTAATAGTCTAAAAAAACCAAACCTTTTCGGATTGTTGCAATTTCAACCTATTTTCTAAATCTTGATATAAATTTTCTAATTTAACAAATGCTTGAAAATGTACCCTACAATTGACTTCAATCAAAATTGAATGGAATTGCTAATGTTACAATTTAGATAGCACTATTAATGTGGGTGATATTGTCAAATCAACCGCATATTTATATAAAAAGTTCAAATATTTATGATTTTCTGGCAAATTTGTACCCAAATTTTAATTTTGCCTTAAATATCTTTTCTTAAAGATATTGTATTTTACTTTTAAATACATAAAATTTAGTGGTTAATTATAATATTTAAATTTATTTATTATTTAAATATATATTATTTATTTAATATTAAAATACATCAATCTAATTTATAAGTTATTTTCAAAATACATTATATTTACATAATTAATAACCAAAAATATTATTTAAATTTAAATACATATATATATAAACATTTATAAGAGATTGGAAGTGTTAATACATGTATTAAATTTAGGTTTTTATACAAATATACAGTTAATGTGAGTTATGAATGCAGAGATAATGGAAATGCAATCATGTATATTGATAGTGAATAAGTACAAGTATATATAAATTGGATAGTTACAACAATTCTAACTCTAACAAATATGTAACAAACTATATACCCCCCTCTCCTTCTTTTCTTTTCTCAAGCTAATAGTTGTGTTGTGAGTAACCGAAGCTTGGACACAAAAGAGCTTAATTGATGCTTAGATGATGGTTTGGTTAAGATGTCCGTCAACTGGTCAAAGGAAGAAATCATGCCTATTGAAACTTGGAGAGAAACAAGTACCAGTTTTGAACACCAAGTTCACGAAGTAAATGAGTTAACCATTTTAGCTCCACGCACACATCTGCGATCACTTTAAAATCAAACTCAACTGATGATCTAGCTACTATTCTTTATTTTTTGGAATTTCATCCAATCAAATTTTTGCCAATATAAATAAGATAGCCTCATGTGGATCTACAATCATCCAGACAACCCACCTAATTTGCATCACTGAAAGCAACTAAATTTATAAAAGAACGAGAAGTAAGAAATAAGCCTTGAGTTACAGTCCCTTTCAAGTACCGTAACGCTCTCTTTAAAGCCTGAAGATGTGTGTCGGTTGATTTTTACATAAATTGAAAAAGTTTATTAACTGCAAAAGAAATGTCAGGGCAAGTGATGCTAGCATATTAAAGGCTACAGCAACATTGTCTGAACTGTCTATCCTCTTCTGGTGAAAGCAAAGTGCTAGTATGTAGAGAAAGAGCTTTGCCAGATACCATTAGTGTAGAAGATGGCTTGGCATTTGACATGTTCATTTTGCCTAATAATTTGGTCAAATAAGATTTTTGGGATAAAAGTAGTCCTTGTTGCAAATGATGAACTTGAATACCCAAGAAATAATATAAATGACCAAGGTCTCTTAATTTGAATTCTATAGAGAGTTGGTGAATGATGGATTGAATGATATCAGGGCTTTTGCCTGTGAGAAGCACGTCATCCACATAAATAAGTAAAAAGCATTTAGAGCCACCATGATTGTATATAAATAAGGAATAATTCGAGTGAGAAGCAACAAACCCAATTCGAAGCAAAAAAAATTGCAAAGTCTTTGAAACCAGGCACGAGGTGCCTACTTGAGACCATATAGAGATTTAGTGAGCTTACAAACATGATGAGGAAATTTTTCATTGATGAAACCTTGTGGTTGTAGTATGTAAACACTCTCATCCAAATTCCCATGTAAAAATGCATTACTGACGTCAAGTTAACCAAAGAACCATGGTTGAGACAGAGCCATATAAAGAACGGTACAAATTGTATTAGGCTTAATCACATGACTAAATGTCTTATTGTAGTTTAAGCCATGCTCTTGAGTATACCCCTTTGCCACTAATCATGCTTTATACTATTCAACTATGTCATCCACATGTCTTTTTATTTTAAACACCCATTGATTGCCTATAATATTAATATTAGGTGGTTTAGGCACAAGAGTCCATGTATTTATTTCATGAAGAGCTACAATTTCTTGTGCCATGGATGTTTGGCATTGAGGAAATTTTATGGCTTGTGTAAAGAAAGAAGGTTCAGAGGTAGGTATGGAATGTTGGTTTAATTTTTGTGATGTTGGAAGTTTACGGGTTGAAGAAGATAGGATGAGGGCAGTATTAGCTTCGAGTTTATTGTGGTTACATAACACCATGTGGTGTGTACATTGTGGATGGGAAATGGTTGTTGTTTGATTTGTTGGTAGTAAGGGATGGTTAGAAGAAAGAGGCGAGCTAATAGCAAGCATAGGTGTATTAAATTTTATAGATAATGAGTGATTAGGTTAAGTTTGGATAGTTTGTTAAATCAATAAAAAGATTGATTCCATCAGGATTAAAAAGTTGAATATGATTGGGATTGTTTAGGGGTGGTTGCAGAGAGATAAGAGGAGAGGTTGGGTGGGATAGAGTTTGAATAGAGGTAGAAGACTGACCTTGTGGTGATGTAGACTATTTGTGTGGTTAGGGATGTTAATGGCATTGAGGAGTGAATATTAAAGGGTAGTGGATATGTCAATTGTAACCACAATGTAAGAGACTGATTTTTGTTATATGTGAATTGAGTATAATTATTGGCCACCGAATGGACCATTTTAAATGGGAAAATTTTCTCATCAAAGCATACACATCTTGTAATATAAATGTGCCTTGTGTCTTTGTCTAAACAAAGATAGCCTAAGTGATGTGGAGAATAACCCAAGAAAATAAAATGTTTGGACCGAAAAGTGAATTTATGTTTATTGTACAATCGAAGGAGCGGATACACTACACAATCAAAAACTTTTAAAGAGAAATAATCTAGAGCAGACCTGAATAGAACTTGAAATGGAATAGCATTTGAAAGTGTACTACTAGGCATGCAATTAATTAGAAACATAGTTATTTCGAAGGCATATTGCCAATATTTAAATGGACCACCACAATGACCAAGTAATGCCAATCCAATGTCAACAATATTTTAAATTTTCCTCTCAGTAGTACCATTATGTTCATGAGTATGTGGACAAGAGAGACGATGAACAATTCCTATTGCCTTAAAATGAGCGTGTAATGGGTGAAATTCACCACCCCAATCAGAATTAAATGATTAAATTTTGCATTGTAATTGATTTTCAACCATTTTTTAAAATAGAAGAAAAACTAAAGGAACTTCAATCTTGTTCTTAATTGAAAATAACCATGTAAATAAAGAGTAATCGTCAATAAAATTATAAAGAATCTTTCTCTAGTGGATAAACACATGGGTGTTGGACCCTATACATTGGAATGAATCAATTGTAAAGGTCTAGTACTTTAATTATATGTCAATGGAAGAGAGATTCGATGTAGTTTGTTAAGACAATAAGCTTCACATTTATTGCTTGATAATTTATTTAATGAGCATGGTAGATGAAATTGTCAAACTAAGGCACAGAAAATCTAATAGTTTAGATAACCAAGGTGACTATGCCAGTCTTCCAAAACGGCCAAAAAGGTTGCTGCACTATAATGGTGTTGCCATTGAAGAGCATTGTGCAATTTATACAGTCCTATATCAATTATTTTGTAAAGGATTGTTTGCCTCGTGAATTTATTCTTTACAATACAATGATCATTGTGAAATTTAAAAAAAAAAAAGCATTATCATCACAAAGTTTTTGAACAGATAGTAATGGATTAATTATGTGTGGAACATGCAAAACATCCTTTAAAGCAAGTGGTTTAGATGTAGAGTTAAGCTGGGAAGTACTAATGTGATTGATGCATAATCCCTTACCATCACCAATAATCAGTTATTGCTTACTCTTGTATTCATCTGCCAAGGTAAGAGAACTCAGGTCGGGTGGTACCGAAGATTGATCAGACTGAGCCATATATGAAAAAGATGAATCATCAAGCAACGTTGAGAGATGTGCCCAAACTAGACCAGATAATTATGGGTGGCATTTCCCATTAAAGGGTATAATAGTGTTAAAGGAAGAGTTAAAATGTTGGTGACATTAGAGGTAGAATAATTCTTGAAATCACAGATTTGGCAAACAATGGAAGGCTTGATGTAGCCACGACCACATCCTTGTGAGAAGCGACCTCGAAAGGAGGTGGTTGTTGAATAAGAAGTGCCTCTTGATGTTCAGTGAGCAAGATTGACAGAGGGAATAATAGGTTATTGTGCTTTTAATAGAAGTTCTTGGGCAACAAGTTGTCTATGTAAGTCATGAAAGGCTGGAGGAAGAGGACGCTATTGAAGTGCAACGATGATTGGGCTGTAGTCTACACCAATTTGCCAAAAAACTATTGCATTAAACTCGGCATCTAAAATGGGTTGGCCAGTAAATGTCAAAGAATCGGCGATGGCCTTTGCTTTATATAAGAATTAAGAAATCGATTTATCGGCTTTAGACAGATTGTGAAGTTTAAGATGTAGTTGAGTTTTTTAGGCATGAATGATAGTGCCAAAAGCAGTAGTGAGTGCATTCCAAATAACAGCAGCAGAAGAAAGGCTAATCAAGTGAGGGTACACTTCCTCGGTGATGGAGGATAGTAGCCACGAGAAGAGTAACTTGTCCATAGTGAACCACGTGATATAGTCAGGATTTAGCTCAAAGCCCACTAGAAAATACAACATGGGCTTTAAGCCTAAATCGGAGATGGATTCGCTACCCGGATAAGTCCCGAGACACACTGTACAGCAACTGGATTCCACGGAGACCCCAGCAGCCATCCGCAGAGAATGGATTCGGAAACTGGGTATGGGCTTTTGGAATGCCCACCCAACCTTGCGGTTGGCCTCCGTTTGTGTTTCATGTTTTATTACTTGTAATTATTTTTTTATTTTTTTATTTACATGCAAATTGCAATTATTTTCAATCAATTGCAAAATTTTACACTTTTAATTCGAATTTGCACATTATTCCATTTTCATGCTTATAAGCCCAACATCCATCATAAATAATAATTTACAAAAATGCATTCAAAGCATTGGGGAAGGGATTAAGGATTACAGCCTGTTACATAATTAAAATAGCAATAAAAATAAAGTTGAATAAATAAATTTAAGCTAATTAGGAGAACAACACTTGAACGATTAAGAATCATCCTAAAACTCCTACAAAAATTCAAAATGTTACATCTTTTCCCAAATGTAAATAATCCTAAAAGAAAAACATCTTGTTAGTTTTCTAGGAAATGAAATATAACACAAAACAGTTTAAAATAAATAAATAAACACTTGATTAAGCCAAATATCTTGATAATTACATGAAATTTTGAAATACGAAATGTAAAAAAAATGTAAAGAAACATGAACCATGTGAAATATATACATAAGAAAAACAAGACTAATCCAAGCACATGCCTGGTGGTGTGGCGGTGCCTCATCAAAGAGGCGTCATCACTAGGCACAGAGGCAACACCATGTCGCCCCAACCCAAAGGGGCGACGCCTCTTCAAAGAGGCGTCGCCTGACTAATAGATGCAACAATAAAATTGCAGGTTTCTTAACTTCTACGTAAAGCGAAAAACAAGGGTAAATAACTGAGGACTTACATGTATACTTAGTAATTTAAAAGATCATGCCATAAACATAACATAAAACAAAAACATCTAAAAAACAAGAAAATAAATAAAGAGTTCGATACTTAAAAATGGAGATTCTTACTGATTAGAGCAAGTTTGATGCTCCTAATTTGGCCCTCAGAGACTAGTTTTTTATTCTTATCATTTTTTGAATGTAAGAAATCTTTCTTCCTCTTGAAAATACACTTTTTCGAGCCCAAACTCCTTTTCTCCCTTCTTCTTTTTTTTTCTTTTTGTTTTCTCTACACATCACCAGCTCAAAATTAGCCAACCCTCCCAAAAGCTCCCCTCATACCCCCTTTTTAATCTCCCAATGCCTTGACAAGACTTCCCCTTTTCCTACCCATCATGTGCACACCTTTTTTAGCAACCTTTTCGCCCCAAAAATCAACCATTCACGCTTAGAGATTCAGAGAGATAAGGTGTGGGTCCACCCCCCCCCCCCCCTTACTACTACTGTCAAGTCTCTAATTAATGTATGGGCCAGTGGACAGTACAAAGGCAGCGCCTCTTCGAAGAGGCGTCGCTTGATCGAAGTGGCTGCCATAAAGGCGACGCCTCTTCGATCAGGCGTCGGCTCTTTTGCCTGATCCTGAGGATTGAGCCTAAGCGGGCTAACATGGGCTTAGGTTTAGACTTGGGTTTAGATTTGGGTGGAGTTTTAGGGCTTTCAGGTCCATTCTAAAGAAGGTTCCGAGCTTTCTTACATTCAAGAATCGAACTATTTCATTATTGGACTTTCGTTACGGGCCGATTAAATCTAGAGTGTTCACAATGTTTTAATTTATTTTAAGATGTTACTTAGACTTTTAGATTGGTGCTTCATGCGGTTATATTATTTCAAATAAAATAAAATTATTTTAATTAATTTATGAAAAATATTTTAAACTAATATAATAATATTTACTAAAGCACTAGCAATTTTCAATTTTTGAAAAAAAAAATAATTTCATAAAATATGTAGTTTTTTTTAAGAATAAAATATATAGTTTTGTTCTACAAAAAATGTATTTTTATTGAAACACCAATTTTACATTAAAAAAAATGTTAACTAATATAATAATGTTATCATTTTATAAATCTTATAATTATAAAAGTTAATTTTAAAAAGTATAGTTACCTTCGTGAAAAAAATTTAATAAAAAATATATAAAATTAAAAAAAAAGACTAATTTTCACTCAGAAAATTCTACAATAACTTTTTTTACTTTAATATTATTTTATTTAGATTACCGTTGGATGAATATGCTTCTCATAATTTAATAGTAGTTATTAATAAAATAAAAATTATTTTTCAAAACTAAAATAACTACATAAATCACCTTTTCATTCTCACAAAAAATGTTACCTTGTAAAAATTTAAAATAAAATTCATATGAATAACCACAACAGAAAAACCTTATAACAACAAAAAGAACTTTCAAAATTTAAAAATAGAAAAAATAAATAAATAAATAAAGGAGGGAAATTGGTGGTGGTTGCGCAGGTAGTAGTAATGATAGTGTTGTCAAAGAAGGAAACAAAAAAACTATCATGCAAGTGGGCGATAATGAAAGTGGTGCAAGTGATGGCATTCTAGTATAACTTAAACGCAAATTAAGGACAATTTGGTTACTTTATACGTCATTAGCAGAAAGGAAAAAAAAAATTAATGCAATTTTTTTTTTAAACTACAAAATTTAGAATTTATCAAATTTAAATTAATCTATTTTGAACTTGATATGATTATAAAAATAATAAAAAAAATTTAGTAACTAATTTAATTCAATTACTTCTTTCAGGAATACCAATAGTTGTTAGCTTTTCTTAAAGGAAGTTTTAATGGGGTAAGAAAGTCAATATTTGAGGATTATAAAGTATTTTCTACTATTTGTTAAAAAACATATTTTCCAACAAATGAAAAATTAGTTAAGTGATAATTTTTTTTTGAAATCTTTATGAGGTTAATAGTTCAATTTTTACCTCGTCGGTTTAAAAAAGATAATTGTCCCCTAATGTGTATATATATATATATATTCATTTATTAAGTAATATTAAAGTACACTACATCATGTTTGTGTATAACTAAAAAAAGCCACGGCTTGTTATATACTTCTTTTATTTTTAAATAATTATTATTTTAAAAGTATAATTTGTTTTTAAATAATTGTCGTTTTAAGTTACCAATGTATTTTAACTACTTTTTTTTCTAGGAGAATTAATTGAATAAATATCTACTTATTTTGGTATTTTATATAAAATTAATAATTATTATAAGGGTAATATAGTATTTTACACATATATTAAATATATTTCTTAATCTATGTAAAGAAATTTAAACGACAATTATTTAGTAACAGACGGAGGGAGTAGCTTTTATGAGATACATGAATCTTTCGTCTAATTTGCTCCAACCTCGCAATTTTTCCGAGAGCAAAACTTGAATAATACTCCTGAAACCAAAAGCAAAAAAATACGAAACACAAAATTCAAAGAGATATTCTTCTTTTATCAAGTAATAAAAGAAATAAAAGAAACCATGGCTTGTTATATGGCTTTTATGAGATACTAATATCTTTCATCTAATTTGCTCCAACATGGCAATTTTTCCACGAGCAATACTTGAATAATATTCCTGAACCAAAAGCAAAAAAAATACGAAACACAAACTTGAAAGAGATATTCTTCTTTTATTAAGTAATATTAAGTTGCAATACATCATATTTGTGCAGAAATAAAAGAAACCATGGCTTGTTATATAGCTTTTATGAGATAATAATATCTTCCATCTAATTTGCTCCAACATGGCAATTTTTCCAAGAGCAAAACTTGAATAATATTCCTGAAACCAAAAGCAAAAAAAAAAAAAAAAAAAAGGAAACACAAACTTGAAAGAGATCAAGACTTATAATGCTATAGAGAGTAAAGATGTAGGAACTGCGAGTGCATATCCACGTTCTAGAACATCTGGTCATTAATTTGAATAAAGCTTAGATATTCATCATTGATCCAACTATACTTTTCCATGAATTGATTGACTGATGGCTTTGTAGGAGGATAATGATCTATGCTTTCTTTCCAGACATTTGCATTTTCCAAATCCTTCATTACCTCCCAAACGCAGTTATTGCACTTAAAACCTGCTCCAAGACTGATCATCAATATTCTGTCTCCTTTCTTAAGCCTCTTCTTTGCTTCCATGTAGCCTAAAACATACCAGAGACCACCAGCTGATGTGTTGCCGAATCGATGAAGAGCCATTCGAGCTGGTTCGAGATCATAATCATTCAGGCCTAGGCTTTTTCCAACCCCCTCAATGACTGCTTTTCCACCTGGGTGTAAGCAGAAATGCTGAACTCCAGTCTTGAGATTTAAACCTGCTCCAACTGCTTCAATATTCAGGTTTTTGTTTTTGTTTCGTCCACGAGACATGAAAATGTAACGAAGCAGTTCTGTTACAGGTAACACTTTAGGCACGAGTACCCTTAAATTCATGGTGAGAGCTTTAGCAGCAGCTTTTGTTAGGCTTCTTGTCAGGAGAAATCCTGCATAGCCAAGATCATCTTCTACTTGTATGCAGCATCCGTAGGCTTCATCATTGGAGCCAAAATGAGTTCGAACAAGATGATTCAATTTGAAGATGGCTTTATGCTTTAAAGCTCTATTGTTTGTCAACAGCATAGAACAGCCTCCTGAACGAAAAAGACAATTGGAAAGAAGCATGGATTTTTCTTTCCCACAATACCAATTTGGACCTATTGATTCTGTGCTCACAACAAGAGCTAAAGTTTTCTTGTATGATTTGAACAACTGTTGGACTAGATCAACAGCTACAAGACTTGCACTACAACCCATTCCTGAAAGATTAAAAGCTTTTATATCTTCCCTCATCTTATATCTGTTAACTACTCTAGCTGTCAAAGATGGTGCAGGAGAGAATAAAGAAACGTTAACAACAAGTATGTCAATTTCAGACGGAGAAATTCCTGTTCTTTCAAAGAGCTTGTCAAGTGTGTCGAACATGATATCGTCAATCTCCAAAAATGCATCCTCTAGAGAAGGATTTTCTTCTCTGCCTTCAATAATGTTTTTTGGGCCGTAAGTTTCATTGCCAATGCCAGAATTGACAATAGTTTGTAACAAAAACCTGTATTGTTCGAGCCCCAGGTTCTTGTTTCTCATGACAAGCTTCGCGCAGGATTCAGTGTCAAGCATCCTGTCTTCAGGAGCCTTATAGCACTCATAATCCAACATATAGCAGCACTGATCTCTGTTACGAAGTATCAGCTTGCAGAGATAGAAAATGATATAGCAGAGAAAAGCCAGGAAAATTATCATGAAGGGTTCCATTTTGGAAAAAGGTTAAGATAAGAGCTTGTAAATGAGAAGTACATATAAATGAAAGTTTCTCTCTCAATATATAGAAGTTCTATAACACCTTTCTGTAAAACTTGTCTATTTGTTTTCAGTGAATGTTTCTTCGAGTTAGTGTCTCTTAAAGTTAAACCATCGAAAAGATTTTGAGGATTTTCTCACCTACCTTCATGAATTCTTACAGACTGTAAAGTTATAAGTGGGTCATGAACCATTGATTAGATACGTAGAGGAACTAGACCAGCTACGACTGTACCTAGACATGACTTAACCAGAGAAAATTATAGTTGTTTTGCCTTTATGGACCAGATAGCCACAAAATTTATTAAGTGAAATGAACATGGCAAAAATAGAACTGCTTCTGTTTTTAAACAAAACGAACCACCTGGTAAAAACCAAACAACCAAAAATTTTTAATACAATATTAAATATATTAATTCATAAAAATGTAAATATAAATAATAAAATTGTGAATAAAACATTTTTTAGTTATATCGTTAATAAACATAATTTAAACTATATTGAATGAATAATCAAAAAATAAGAAATTATTCAAAAAATAAAATTATTAACTAATTGACCAAAATGAACAAAAATATTTCAATTTGATTCAACTAGATACTAATATTTGGTTTGGTTCAATTTTATATAAAAAAATTGATATATTTCAATATTTTTAAAAAAAAATCATTAATTTGGTATATTTCTTTAACAACTGAATATGAATATCTAATTGAACCAAATCAAAATATTGCAGTTTCATTCGATATATAATAATTTTACTTTTTAAAAAATTTCTAACTTTTTATTTATTCATTCAATATATTTTAAATTATTTTTTAATGATAACTAAAATAATATTTTTTTATCCATAATATTATTATTCATATATAAATTTTTCTAAATTAAATTTTAATAATTTAATTTTTAGCACTTTCTTTCAAAAAATCAATTAAACTTATGCTCATTTTACATTTCACTTGCTAAATTTTGTGGTTATAACGTTCATAGAGGAAAGTAGTGTTCTTTTTTTTTTTTTTTTTTGGCCATAAAGGTCAAAAACAGGTTTTTGCCCCAATCATATAAGTTTAAGGCCAATTTGATTCTTGTCTAGCCATGTTTTTTAACTAAAGAGGGTAATTATGTCATTTTATGTAGAGAATGAGAGTTATTCATGAAAAATTACAGGAGTGTAATTCCAATAATATTTTTTTATAAAAATTTTAATAAAGAATCACCACCATTTATTGATAATAAATGTAAAACTAAAGATTGGTTAACTCTATATGTACTAATTAAGAAGACACTCGACTATAAGAAAAAAAGAAGGAGGAGAGAGAAAGAAGAGAAAAATAAAATAAAATTTAAAATACTAAATAATAATTATAATTATTTTTTTTCTTTTGTACTTTTCAACAACCGTGAAAATAATAAGATGCTCTTTTCTTTTCTTATATATATCCACTCAGATATAATCTTATTTAATTAATGTCTTATATTCCTAATTAAAAGTGACTTGTAGAACAAGGAAGATTAAATCCAAATAGGAAAAGGCGTCCCTCATCTGGAAGAGTCCCTTATCATGAAGACTTCCAGATCAGGAGGAACCGCCTCAAGCAAGGACAAATCCTACAAGGATGAGGAATCATATTCCTCTTAGGTTTGAGCATCTTGTTCTCTATAAATACTCATCACCTCTCTTCATATTATTCTATTCTATTCCTTTAGCTTATGACTCTCTCTTTTTATCTCTCTAAATTCTCTCTCTCTAACTTAAGCATCGAAGGGTTTATAAGGGCAACCTCACATCTCACCTTGCTTTTTTTTTTTATTGTTTGACCACAAGACTCGGAGGTTCCGAAAATCAAGTTATCAAGTGGCGCCATCTGTGGGAATCTCTTGAGTCAAAATCATCAAGAATCTGTCGAGCTAAGCAACTCCAAACATAGCATCCAACCTACCGCTAGCCACCAACACTCAAATCAATCCACCAAGAACAACCTCATACACTCCCATCAATCCATTAGCCCCTATTCTCCCCATTAACCCGTCAGCCCCTATCCTGCCAATTGACCCATTGACCCTTATTCGTCATGGGGAACTGTCATCCCAAATCTCTCTTTTCAGAGTCACCCATGGATGGGCAACACCCGACTTAAGCTTTTCCTTATTATGCTCCTCTGCATCACACTAGCAACCCATCCCTTTCATACCTTTCCCAAGTCTTTCAGGAACCCCTATTACAAACGCACCATATCTCAACAAGGTAACCCAGACACTCAACCTACCTCCCACAAATAAAGAGGCAATGATCCAAAACATCCAAGCCCATATGACCCTCATGCAACAACAACTGAATGCCTTAATTCAAGAGAATAATCTTGGAGCTACTAGTCTAAAGAATAATGTGATCATACCACCTTTGGCGTCTTAAAGTGCTCCCAAAAAGAACAAAGAAGCTCAAAAAGATCCGGAAGGGGAGTCAAGTACAAGTCATCATGCCTTAGATAATTCCCAAATAGCTCAAAAGGTAGAGCAAGTAATCTAGAAATCGATGATTCCTAGATAGCTCAAAAGGTAGAGTAAGCAATCTAGAAATCTTAGACGGGGCCAAGAAAGGAAAATGAATGTGTCCTGGAGGGAACAACACCCTTCGTAAGCAGGATAATCAAAACTGAAATCCCGTCTAAGTTCAAATTACCTCGGCTGGACCAATTTGATGGCACCAGAGATCCGATCATCTACATTTCTGCATTCCAAACTAAGATGATGCTCTAGAATGTGAATGATGGAATATTGTGTCGAGTCTTCCTAAGTATGCTCACTAAAACTGCTCAGAGGTGGTTTTACCAACTTTTTAAAAATTTTGTTTCGTCCTTTAAAAAATTGGTGGAAAAGTTCATATATCAATTCATCACTAATGTCCCACCTGCAAAAAATATAAATGATCTCTGGATGTGCAAGCAGAAACCCATGGAATCATTGAGAAACTACTTAGATAGATTCAATAAAGTCATCATGCATATCGAGAACTAAAGTGATGAAGTGGCTATAGAGGCGATGATAAATAAAACATAGTTAGGAAAGCTAAAAGATAAGATTATAACTAAAGAGCCCACCACCTTCTCTGAGGTCATGTCTACAACAATGAAACTAATAAAACTAGACGAAGACAGAAGTCTGCGACGAGATGATGACAGAATAACCTTTAAAAGAGATGAAAGGTCCAAGCCAAAGAGATCTACAATGTCCTTACTTTAGAAGTTTGATAGAAAACCCGACAGGCAGATTCAGGAAAGAAATTGAAAATTACACCCCTTTGAATGCTCCAAAATCACAAATCCTCATATAGATCAGAGTAAATGGGGTAGGATTACATGTACCAAGAAGATCGATCCCTAATAAAAGAGCGATGCAAGATAGAAGATTTTACTGCTAATATCACCGAGAGTATGGCCATGACACCAACGATTGTCGGGAATTAATTAAGAAGAGTCGTAGAACAACTAATACAAAATGGTAAACTCGAAAAATTCACCAACACTTCTTGAAGACACCGAGACTCTGAGGATGTGAATGGAGATAAGTCGAAAGTAAAAAAGGCTCAGAATCAAGTAGTTGAAGTCATTAATATGATAGTTGGAGGTAAAGTGCCTAAAGTGAAAAGGATGAAAAGAACTCAGAGAGAAGAAAGCCAGTTGCAAAGGCCAATTATCACATTCAGACCAGAAGATGGAGAACATGCCCGACATCACCATAATGATGCCTTAGGCGTAAGTGAATACATCTGGAATTATCTAGTGAATAGGCTTCTAGTAGATGATGGAAGTGTTGTCAATGCACTCTCATGGAGCGCCTACTAGGCATGGGAGGATCAATCACTAATTTTAAGACCATTAAAAATCCCATCACAAGCTTTTGTAGAGGAATAACTCAGCTTATGGAAGTAGTAGAATTGATGGTGAAATTTGGGAACCGAGAAGCAGGGGATATAACAACTGTCAGATCTTTGTTTAACGTCATGGACCTTCCACTCACCTATAATGGCATCATCAAAAGACTCATCTTATACGAGATTGATGTAGCCACAAGCATTAGATGACTAACCATGAATGTTTCTCTTAAAAATTGAGTCATCACAATACTCGAAGATCAGTCTACAACTCCAAAGTGTTACCAATTAGCTATCAAACCTTAGTTGGAAGCTTTTCCCGAGGCATCTTTAGAGACAGAAAAATAAGGTGCTAATCCAGAGCCAGTTGATCAAATCCAAACATTGCAAATAGCTAATGAAAAAATAATCACAATTGGGGGTGAACTTGATGACGACGTCAAAAAGGACATTAGTAAAGTTCTTAAGAAACACTCAAATAGCTTTGCCTCAAAAGCAACTGAGATTGTGGGTGTAGATCCTCGGATTGTGTAACACATCCTAAACATCCTACTAGGAATGAAACATGTAATCCAGAAGAAGAGGAAATTCACACACGAAAGATAGAAAGTGATTACCGAAGAAACAAGAAAGTTATTAGATGCCGAATTTATAAGGGTAGTTACACATCCGAAATGGGTAGCCAATGTGGTCTTAGTTAAAAAAAGCTAATGAGAAGTACAGGATGTGTGTTGACTACACAGACCTCAATAAAGCATGCCCCAAAGACAGCTATCCATTGCCAATAATTAACCAGTTGGTAGATTCAACAGCTTGCCACCATTTATATAGTTTCATTAATGTTGCTGGGGTACTACCAGATTTTAATGAGAAGATGAAGAAAAAATGTCATTCATCACTCATAAAGGCCTTTATTGTTACAAGGTCATGCCTTTTGGGTTGAAAAATGTTGGAGGTACTTACTAAAGGTTGATGAATCGTGTGTTTCAAAATTAAATTGGGAAGAATGTGGAAGTGTACGTGGATGACATCATAGTCAAAAGCCATCGAGCAAAGCAGCATGCCGAGGATCTCGAGCAAATCCTCAGTATACTGGACCAATACCATATCAAGCTAAACTCGGATAAGTGTGTCTTTAGAGTAAAAGCAGAGAAATTCTTAGGCTTCATGATTTCACACAGGGGAATAGAAGCAAACTTGGAGAAGATGAAAGCTATTCTGAACATGAAAGCTCCGAAGTCACTAAACGAGCTTCAGAAACTCAATGGTAGAATCACGGCTCTCAGAAGGTTCATCTCATGCTTAGCGAAGAAATGCTAACCCATATTTTGAGCTTTAAAGATTTTTAAAAAATTTCAATGGAATGACGAATGTCAAGCAGCTTTTAAAGAAATTAAGAAATTCTTGACTTCATCTAAGTTACTCAGTAGACTAGTCCCAAACGAGACTTTATATTTGTATCTTTCTATTAGTCATGAGTCCATAGCCTCGACATTAGTATGAGAAGTGGGAAGCCAACAAAGTCCAGTCTACTATGTCAGTAAGATCCTCAAAGGCTCAGAGATCCGGTATCCCAAATTAGACAAGCTCGCCATGATAATCATCCACACATCCAAGAAGCTCAGACAGTACTTTCAAGCCCCCTCAATAGTAGTCAGAACTAACTTCTCTTTGAGGAAAATTCTACAGAGGCCAAAAACTTTAGAACGTCTAGTCCAATGGTCAGTTCAGTTAGGAGAATTTGACATCAGCTATGAGCCTTACCAGTAGATAAAGGCTCAGGCATTAGCAGATTTCATACAAGAGATGATGGTGGAAGAAGTAGTCCCTCTTTTATATCCGAAATGGAAACTATACATAGACAGAGCATCTGGAGTGCAAGGATCTGGAGCAAGGGTTGTTCTGATTATACCAAATAAAGTTAGAATCAAATATGCAGTCCATATCAAGTACAAAGCCATCAACAATGCGGTTGTATACGAAGCACTACTTATAGGGCTGAGACTAGCCATAGAAGTCTAAGTCAAATGTCTCAAAGTGTATTTGACTCCCAATTTATGGTAAATCAAGTCAAAGAAACTTACCAAGTGAAAGAGCAGAGCATTGTCAGATTTGTGGAAAAAGTAAATAGCTCCTAAAGAAGTTGGAACAGGAAGGGGGACAATGGGAAATAATGCAAATCCCCAGAAGTGAGAATTCAGAAGCAAATATATTGGCCAAGTCAGCATCAGAAGACAATCAGTCCTTCAGAGAACTTGAGTTAACCGAGGAACTCACCAAGCCAAGCATTGAAGAAATAAAAAGTAATGAATACTCAGGAAGTGGCTAAATGGATAAAGCCAATTATACGACACCTAGAGCAAGGCATTTTACTTGAAGATAAGCTTAAGGCTCAAACATTGAAGAAAAAAGTTGCACACTACTCCATGTACAATAGAGAACTTTACAAAAGGTCTTTATCATACCCATGGTCAAAATGTGTGTCTCTAGATGGGCGATTATATACTTAAGGAAATTCATGAAGGAATATATGGAGCTTATGAGGCTCAAAACTTGTTAGTCTAAAAGGCATTATTACAAGGCTACTACTGGCCTAACATATCCAAGGATGCATATCAGCTTGTTCAAAAATGTCCCAAGTGTCAGCAGTTTGCTTGTCTAACTCACAAGCCTTCCAATACTTACCATCCAATTGGAAGTCCATGGCCTTTTGCTGTTTGGGGAATGGATATCCTAAGTCCATTCCCAATCTCCACATCTCAGAAGAAGTTCCTGATAGTAGCCATTGATCACTTCACCAAGTGGATAGAAGTAGAAGTTGTCCCAACCATCACGGAAGCTTGGATCCAACATTTCTTTTAGAAAGAAGTGATTTGCAGATTTGGCATACCTCATACTTCGATCACAGATAATGGGAAGTAGTTTGACCATTAAAAGTTCAAGACATTCTATTCAGGATTGGGCATCAAGCTCAGATTCACCTCTATAGCTCACCTTCAGACAAATGGACAAACAAAAGTTACTGACAAAATCATCATACAAGGGCTAAAGAAAAGGCTAGATGAAAAGAAAGGAAATTGGGTGGAAGAACTCTACAATGTCATATGGGCATACAAAACAACACCCAGAAGCTCAACAGGAGAAACACCTTTTAGGTTGACATACGGAATAGATGCAGTAATACCTGTAGAGATCAGCTCATCAAGTTACCGAATCTTCAGAGAGTTTGATCCAAATATTAATTATCTTAATACTCAGATATGCTTGGACTTGCTCAAGGAAAGAAGGGAATAAGCACCTATAGTCTCAGAAGCTCAAAAATAGAGAGTAGCTAGATATCATAACAAATATGTCTAACCAAGACAATTCAAGGTTGGAGATCTCGTGCTAAGAAGAGCAAATATAAGCAAAGGTAGTTATGAGACTGGCAAGCTCGGACCTAACTGGGAAGGTCCTTATCAAGTCATGGGAAAAGCTACAAAGGGCTTGTACAAGATAAAAGATATGCAAGGGAAAGAACTGCCTCGATATTGGAACTCAGATAGTCTTAGAAAATATTATCAGTAAAGAAATTATACTTAGACAAAAGATGAACTCTAATAAAATAAAAGTACCATTTCATTCATTTTCAATTAAAAAGGAAAATACTTTAAGCATTTACATTAGCCTCAGACTTAGGAGGTACTGAGCTAGTATCAGAGGAGACATTTACATCTTCCAAAGTTGGATTCTCGGGCACCATAGTTGTAGCAGTAGTTGGGCCAGCTTCAGCTGATGATTTCTCTTTAGAATGGTTAGGACCTGCCAATTTTTCAGAAGCAGACCCCTCAATAGTGGTTGTCCTTTTTATAACCCTTAAACCTTTTTGGTGCTTTTGGGCAGATTTACTAGTAGCTTTATCTGCAGCAGATAATTTGGCGAAGTCATTTGGTATTATCTTGTCGAACTCAAAGAAATCCAAATTAGGATGCTGAGCAAGCATAATTCTTTTACACTTCGATATGTATGCCTTGAGGAACCCTAGCACCATATCTTGATAAGACTTCAGGTCATCCTTCTGACCTTCTTTTTCTTTGGCCAGCTTTTTCTTTAGGTTAGCAAGCTCAGAATCTTGCTTCTCCATCCTCTCAGTAAGCTGAGCCTAGGTATGTTCGAGCTTCTGAATCTTCTTCTGATGAGACTCAACCTCAGACTTGGCCTTTTTAAGCTCTGCTTCAGTGAGTTCTACAGCACGTCTTACAGCACCTAGCTGCTTCTCATAGTCTCCAATAATGGTACCTACTTTTGCATCCTTAAAGTTATATTCACTTTGAAGGATGAAATGTTCATCCTTAGCTAGCAGCAAACCTTGGGCCATCTACGAGCAAAATAGAGAATATCAGCATTCACAATACTTATGGTCATCAAAGCCGAATTCTAACCATTTATTTCCAAGGCGTGCATAATCAAGGAATTAAACAGCTCGCCCCTTCTTATATCCTGCCACTATTGAACATCCTCAGGCAAGAGAAGTGACTCGGCATACTGGTCTCTGACTCATGAATTCAGGACACTCAGAGGACTCATCTTATCCAGAATCCATTTGTTTATGTCTAGGCATCCAGGAAGTCTTACACGCTTAATAAACACGTTCTCAGCCAGTTCTTCTTCATCCTCAGCTATTCCTTTGCCTCGAGAACGCTTCTTGAAGGACCCGGTAGTTTTCTTTTGAGCTTGCTGAACTGGCGGATCACTTATAACCATAGTGTGTTACTTAGTTTAAATCTTGAAAGGCTCCTCCTGCTCCAAGGTCAGATCGATGAACTCTTGCTCCTCCTCCAACCCCTGACCGGCATCATCTGAAAGTGTTATCCCATCCACAAATTTGAGAAAGTTATCCATCTATAAATAAAAGAAAGGAAAAGTCAGACTATACCTTCTAAACAGCAGCACTTACCGATGTTATCTCTATTTTCATGATATACTCTCCGAAGGTATCGCCGAGAACAGTTCTCAACAGACATTCCCTTGAATACACTTTGAGTGTGAAGCCTTTGTATTAATTTCGAGTCTTGGCTAGGACACTTCCTCAAGTGCTTCACATTATGACAAGCATCGACCCATAAGTGCCAGATACTGTAAAACTCTGAGGGGTGTTCTATAACAAAATATTTATGTCTCCAAAACTTTGTATATCTAGGAGCCTCATAAAAAGACTCAGATGGGGAACAGTCGATAAAGAAAATGTAAGCTTCCCCTTTTCTTATTTAAACTATATGTAAATTGGAACATATCAAAGTTTGGATCTCTACCTTCCCTATGCATAAGCTCTATATACCCGGTTAAAATCCTATAACTGTTGGGGTGAAGTTGCCCAAGAGCTATGTTATACTTATTCAACAAAAGTTTGATAAAGGGATCTATGGGGAAATGCAGTCCACCCTTTAGTTGGTCTTGGTAAACCACCATTTTAACAGCATTTTTGTAAGGTTCATGCACCTTCTTATCAATAGTGTGTAGTAGATACTCTTGGGGAATCCCAAATCGATGCCTATACCATTCTAGCATGCCTTCATCTACCCTAGACTCAAACAAATCTGATTTTACTTGCTCTCGTGGAGCCATGGAAACCTTTGAATCAAGGATGCAAAAGGAAAAACTAACAAATAAAAGAAGCTCTTGTTCACCTAGGAAGCAAGGAGGCACTTTTAGCAACAAGCAAATTGCAACAGGAAGAAACTCAAAAGCAGGACCAATGAAAAGAGAGAAAATGGCAGCCAAGATTAGCGCACACAGTAACACAAAATTAAAGTGTCACTCAAACTAACCACAAACTCAATTTATAAGCTCAAAGGAATGTTCTAGAAGGACTTTATATGCCCTTCATGTTAAACATCCATGCCTCAATTCTCCAAGGGTATAACAGTCATAACATCCTGACATTTAAAGCCATCATTAACATAATTATCCAAGCACTATCCTTTCATTGGGTGCGTCTCTCCAGCTGCAACTTTGCCACCAAATACAACATATTCTCTGACACATGATCAGACATGATGATTTTTCAAAACTCTAAAGGAGGCAGGCCAGCAGGCATAATATTCACGTTTTCCTTATTTAAAGCACACACTTTCAAAGGCACTCAAACCTTATTTCATAACACCGAGATTGACCTTATGGTTAAAAGCACTACGGCCTCGTTTCATAACAATGAGATTGACCTCTTGGTCACAGGCACTCGGGCCTCGCTTCTATAGCATCGAGCATTTAAGCCTCGAGCACTAAAAACTCCAGTGACGGCTGGTCCCATCATATCATTTCTATAACGGGCTAATCCCTTAGGTCGTTTCTTAACACCGAGCATCTATAAGTCTAACTGACATTTTCAGAAAATGATAGAATTTTAAGTCTCGTTACTAAGCAATCTTCGGCATTAGTGACTGAGGTTGGCCACCTCAGCTCACCCATCAGCATCAGATACCATCATCAACACTTCTAATATCCGAGCAACCGTCAACGCATCTCGAACATTTAGAGCACTCGAACAAAAATATTCGAACAAACTTTCGGGGGGGACTCTTGATACCCCTCAGGTATATTCCTATTCAACTAATAACTTATATTCCTAATTAAAAGTGACTTGCAGAACAAGGAAGATCAAATCCAAATAAGAAAAGGTGTCCCTAATATGGAAGAGTCCCTCATCAAGAAGACTTCAGGATCAGGAGGAACCACCTCAAGTAAGGACAAATCCTACAAGGAAGAGGAATCATATTCCTCTCTGGTTTGAGCATCTTATTCTCTATAAATACTCCTCACATCTCTTCATATTATTCTATTCTAATTTTTTAGCTTATGACTCTCTCTCTTTATCTCTCTAAATTCTCTCTCTCTAACTTAAGCATCGGAGGGTTTGTGGGGGCAACCCCACATCTCACCTTACTTCTTTGTTGATTGCTAGACCACATGACTTGTAGGTTCCAAAAATCAAGTTATCAATATATAACTAAGTAAGTGGTTATATATAATGAGATCTTTAATATAACTAAGCGTTAAATATTCTCTACTACCACTCTTTAAGTTAGTGGTTTTATTTTGTCTTTTATCCTTGTGTTCCCTAGCTTTGTTAGTGGTTATTGGTTTCAAATGAAATCTTTTTTTTCTGGCAAAAAAAAAAATTACTAAATAAGATGTTGTTACATATGGAAATGCAAATTGAAGAAATATGAATTTAGCCGGGCAAAATTTAGAATAAAAGAGCATTTTATTTACTAAATATGTATTTTCTTTTTAATGGTGTTTCTTATTCCTCACCTGAAAATCCACCCTCTTCAACCATTCATTTCTTTTCCTCCACCAAATATCTCTAAGTCGGCTTTGAGTTTTTTTTTGGTTTTAATGTTGAACGAAGAGAATTAATTTTTTTTTCAAACCTTGATATGAGTTTGTTTTTGTAATTTTGTGATGTAAAAATATTATTCTATTATATTATCAAAATAGTTATTTATTGATATTATATTACCAGTTAATAGAATTATTAACGGTGTTAGTCATTTATTATAATTATTTTATTTTTTATGTCAAAACATTCTTTAATATTGATAAAAATAATTGTACAAAGATCTTGAGCTCAACTTGATAACCTATTAGAAAAGTTTGAGCTCAACTTGAAAATAATTGAGTCGATTTTCAATTTTTTCCGACTTGCTCGCGACTCGACTTGACTCGATTACCCCCTATCTATATATATTAATATACAATAAAAATAATAATTATAATAATATTATTTACTTCATCAATTTTGAATAACATCACTAATATTATATTATAATCATGAATTACCCTTTCTCATAATATTACCACTTTTTTATTCTCTTTTATCTTCGTTTTCTTTTCTTTATTCTTGTCGTATTATATTTTTTTGAACAATTTCATTTTATCATTTGTATTCTCTAAAAATTTTAATCTAAATATAAAGAACTTTTCCACTTATTTTTATTTTATATAAATAAAATCTTACATAAATATTGATTCACATTAACATTCATACCGGATTATAAAGTTATAATTCTCAACGTATTAACTAAATAAAATTTTGAAACCTTTCTCCAATGTAATTATTTTGAGGATCGAACATAATATATAACTATAAAAAAACTACTGAACAATAACCTAATTATTTTGAAGGTTTGTAATTTCACTATTGAAATAGGATGAAAAATGGAAAACTCAAATTGGGATTCTCCGTATGTCATTGGAAACTCTTTGATCATTAGTCTAAGATTCACCATCTTAAAAATTTATAACGTTGACTTGACTGTTAATTTTATTTACAAACAAATAAAATATATTTATATGTAATAAGCGTTCATCAAAAACATTTTATGATTAAATTGGAAGCAGAGTTGATGATGAAATTAATAAAAATTCCAAGCAAATGGAGGAAGATCGAAAAGTAGGGTGCTGGTACATAGGCATGGGCAGAACTAGGATATTTTAAGAGAGGGTAAAAGATTTTGACTACCATACCTTTTTCTTTTTTTTTGGGTCATGAGGCGGGGGAGTGCCAATCCATGTGCCGGGATAATATATCACCTGATATAGACGGGATTGACATTTTAACTACCATACTAATTGAATAAAATTATCAGAAAATTTTTTTACATCACTATTTATAAACTAGTATTATAACATATCACAATATACAATTATAAATAATATACTAAATTACAAAAATAGTTCATTAAAATATTGGTATATAAAAAATTATTAAAATTTTCAATATTTTAATAGTAACCATATAACGATTATTAAATGTTATATATGCAAAAGAAAAAAAATAGTCACTAAAGAAATAAAAAAAGAAGAGATAAATTTTTTGCAAAAAAAAGAAAAAGATATTTTTTTACGTTAATGAGATATTGAGATGTATGCATTGTATTGTATCCAAAATTTATCCATTTCAAAGCACATCATATACAAATAGAGTTAAATTTAGGTGAAAAATTGAAGAATTTTGACAGTATAGAAAAAGTAAGAAAGAAAAACATGAAAAAAAAGGAAGTCTGAAAGAAAAAAATGAAAGAAGGAAAAAAAATTAAAGAGAGAGAACAAGAGGTAAGTAGTGAAGAGTTTAAGTATATTTTGAGAAGAATTTTATATTTTTAATTAAATTTATTTTTTTGAGTTTAACTAAATAAAGTTTTTAGTTTTATGGAGGTTATATCTCTTCCAAATTGAAGGAGTGCTATATATATATATATATATATATATATATATGGAGAGAGAGAGGGAGAGAAAGAGAGAGATGGCCCCTTTAACCTCCTTAGTAGTTGCATTCTTGTACATAAGACAAAAATTCACGTGTTTTACACGTAAATAAAAAATTTATTTAACTCGCAATATGTGGTAAATAAATAATTAAATATATTATTATTATTATTATTAAATAAATATTTTAAAAATTATAATAATATTATTTATTTTTATAACAATTTAATATTAACTTAATATAGTTATAATTCATTATAATTTTTATAATTTTTTTATTTAAATAATTATATGATATTACTTTAATATTTTTTATAATTAATTTTTCTCAGCTGTAGAACTGATTTCATATAAAAAAAATTATTATGATCATAATTAATCATAAAATAATGAAAAATTATTAGTTATTTGTTAATAAAAAATTTAAAAATAATAAAAGTTATATTTTTTTATATAATAATTTGAATATTACAATTCCATTCAACTTATAATTTACTACAATTTACTAAATTTTTTATTATTTAAATTGAGGCCTTATTCCTTTAATATTTTTATATTAATACTTTTATTTACTAAAAATTAATTTAATGTAATTTTTTAAGTTTAACTAATAATTAAATGATAAATATTAATTAATTTAATATATATACATATGAGCTAGCATTGATACATGATGATATATGGGGCGTTGCACGTGTAATGCATATCTGTAGGCATTTAGTTTTGGATGGATAGATGTTAGCTTTTACAGGAGTTGTTTCCCTCCAAAATAATTTCACTCCTAAATCTCTGCTTTTTATAAGCAAGGTTACATTGGTCTTTTTATCTTTTCTAGCCAAAAACATTTGGCTATATTCTCGCCGTGCAGATTTATTGAAAAAAAAAGGGGCCCATTTCAGTTTTTTTTTTTTTTTTTTCATCACTCCAAGTTTACCAGCTGAAGTTATGTTTTTAATTTTGCCAGTACAAATGAAGAGCTCTCTGCCCTATAATCAGTAAGCAATTAAGCTAGCCCCAAGTGGCAGATGAAAACCAGCAAACTTGCACACAGAATATATCATAATTGGAACAGTGGCTTTTTGGTGAACTAATTGAGGTGCTTCCACGAGCGGAATAAATGACACAACATTGCTAGTAAACTTTCTTCTAGAAACACTGCATAATGCCACATTATAACTTCGTGGCAAGATTTACATTCACATTTTTTTTTACAATTTAAAAAATTTTAAACTTTATAATTTTTAATAATTTTAATTTGTTGTTTTAAAATTTTTAATTTAGTATTAAACCATGTTCAGAAATCATTTTAATTAAAAATTAATAAATTTGTAAAATTTTCCTCAAAACACCCTATTTTAAAGTAATAAAAAATTCAGCAATTATAACGTTATCATACAACCAGAAAGTTAGAAATCGAATTTTCCTATTTATTTAAAAACAGAAAATTGCAGTTACTAAATTGTTAGTTGCTAATTAAATTTGCAACACAATTTAAATTCCATTGCTAATTGAAAACTGAATTAGCTACATATTTTAATATGTTTTCAAATTAATTTGGAACACCTTTGATGGTCACTTTAAATATTACTCCTTCCGTTTTTTTTAATTGTCATGTTTTGAAAAAAATAAAATTTCATTTATCTATCATTTTTGTATATCCAACAAAATATTATCTTTTGTTTTCCTATTTTATCCTCAGTAACATTTATTACACTTATTTAGTTTTTTAATATTTTCAAAATACTTTTGATATACCGAGAATAAGTTTAGAGTATGAAATAAATTTTGAGTTTATCAATATGGGCAATTTAGTCCTATTTACTTATATTTATGTCCAAATAACATTTTCTTAATTCAAGTAAAACTCTAAAATATAACAGTTAAAAAGGAACAGAGGGACTATATGTTTTGCTAAATCATTAATTTTTTAAATTAAAATGAATTTTAGAGGCATATCAGCACTAAATCACTACAACATTTTATCAAACGCTAAATTTAATAAAACAAATATAGTTCAATGCTGAAATTGCAAATTGTAAAAGAACACTTTAAAATTGCTAAAAAATGTAAAAGTTCATGAATTGTTTTTCTAAATTGTAAAAAAAAGTATGCTAAACTTGTTAAAAAAAGTGTAAAGGTCAGAATTTTTTAACTAATTAGGCCTATTTTCTTAGAGTTTAGGCAATATTACTGTTTATTATTGGTGCGATGGACACAAATATAAAAGTATCTAGGGTGTAAATAAGTCGAATTAAAATATATATCATATAAGTCAAATTTAGTTTGTTCATTATTTAGTTGTATTGGAGTCAAACATATTATATTATTTATCGATTGCAAATTAGATTGTTGCGGATTTCATTTGTTAGATAAACCTAATTTGCATTATTGGGTCTCGTAAAAAAATTCATCAATTGATCTTCTTTTCTCTAGCCATGGTGTGCCTTCATCTAATTACAAGCGGGAATGGACCTATATGTCTCTAATTCATCCTAAGGACCTTTGATTTTTGTGAAATATGATGAAACGGTTAATGTGCCTTGTGATATACAAGCCAAGGATTTTTGAATTTGATAAATAGATGTTGCATTCCTCTATGAAAATTGCTTTTTGAAGTCCTCCCACACTTGTTAAGTGGTCTTTGTGTGGACCACCCTTTTGGCAAGTTCGGGTTCGACCGAATGAGTGAGCCATGATAAAATCATGTTGTTGTATTGATTCCAAAATTTTGTATTCAGCTGGTTGTTCTGTTTCATTTGGTGGTTGAATTGATCCATTGATAAATTTAATTTCAATTTTTGCTTAAAGGGCATGAATCATGGCTTTGCTCCATGATTGATAGTTGACCCCATTCAATTTTTTTTAGAATAAGCACGTGTCCAAGTTGGTCTAAATGATTAACAAAATAAGGGCTTGAAGGATCCATAGCAGAGTTAGTGTCTGACTATTTAGAAGTTGATACTTATGATGTTGATGTATGGCTTTCGTTTTCCATGATACTTGCAATGATGTGTGGTTGGTGTATGATGATTAAGAGCCTAGAGGGGCTCCGATACCATTGAAAATTAGCAAATGGAAAAAAGATAAGTAACTAGAGAAAATGAATTCTCAAATTTGCAATTAGATTATTACAATATATATACAAACAAAAGTCAATTAAATCTTTTTCTAAGGCTAATATAGTGGTATTTGATTAATTCTAACTAAGGTAAGTCAATCAATTAGAATATTGACACTTATTACAAGGATATTTCGTAATATTAAATGTTATATTTGAAGCATTTTAAGATGTTAAAATGATAAAATTGTAAGTTGAATGGTTAAAATGATAAAAATTGACAAGTAGAGAAAACCGTGAATGTATTAAAGCCTAAAATTTACAAAACATGAATCCACATATAGGTACTATGATAATCCATTCAGTTAAGGCTATAAGTTTGTTCTAAAAGCTTTGAGAATAGATCTATCCAGTAAAAGTCTTAAAGGTGGACTTTGCTTAAAGAACTAGGATGCTAATGAACCGTCGAATGATTACTCATCTTCTTGCGCTTACTTCAATCTAACCATTGTCATCGTGGTTATCCAGTATTGCCGACTCAGATTAAAGATAAGCTACTCATTAACCATGGCAAGCATTTCTCCTATGATCTTAGGCTACTTAAAAGTATACAACTCCAATGCCCAAGGAACAGGAAACGGGACTAGTCTAACCTTCACTTCTCCAGTAGAAGTCATAGAGGCGTGTTACTCTCATTTGCCAAGGAGTACAAGTAGAATTGCTCTTTCCTCGAGCCCAACTAGTTTGCGTGAAGAAGGAGTCAATGACTGGTAGTACCGTTTTTCTTAAGTTACTACTGCAACTTTTGCAAGTGCTCTTGGAATAAGAAGTGGCACTCAAAGTCTTTCCACGGCGTCAGAAAAAGCTTTTAGAATTACTCTACCAAATCCTGACTTAGCTGCTCTTAAGTTGGCAGATCTCTACCTAGGAAAGAGTAATTCCTTAGACCTAGGAAATATGTTGGAAGCTCAATCGTCAAAGCAACAGACTTTCCATTAAGGGAAAAGGAGCATCTCAGCTGTCAAAAGATTTTAAATCAAATCCTAAGTGGAATCATGTCCCAAAGCCCGAAAGTAGCTCCCCAGCAAAGCCCAGTAAAATTACACTCTCAAGACCTCTAGGCTACTTCTACTTCAGAGAAGGAAAGCCCAAGTAAGAAGAGAGCCTACCCAGCTATAAAATTAGAAGCCCACCCTCTAACAAAAAATACTTTTCTTTGCAACGCTCTGTTTAATGCCTCTTCAAAGAAAAGCAAGTGAAGAAACACAACCTTAAGGTTTTAGCAAGGAATCTCTCTACAGGAAATTCAATTGGAAGTTCCACTACCACTAGTAAGGAATCCTATATGAGTCTCCATGTAATGTTTTCCTCATCGAATGACCTGATACTAATTAACAGGCTAATCTTATCCTTTTAGCTTCTTATTCTACTAATTGAACATTATTTTTAGCTTGTTACAAGTTGGTTAGTGTTGGTCATATACAATTACTTTTACAGCTAGCTCTTTGATATGAGTAAGGTGAGCGACCATCATGAATATTTTTTCATGATCTCTTAGTGTTGTTATCTTCATTTGCAGGTCTTGGCCTTTGCTTTCTAATGCAGATAATGTTTCAAAAAAATATGTCATGTCAGCTAGAGCTATTAGTAGTTCTTTCTTTTTCATTTGAGGTAAGGAGAGAAACAAGTTGTAATGTAATGATGTATCAATTTTATCATACGACCAATTACTAAATAAGAGTTACAAAAAAGTGAGTAGCCATTTTAACTTAAATGAGAAATGAATAAAAAGGCAAGTTGCAAATTTATAAATTTTGTCATGCGGATTCATGTTGTGACGACTCACATAACCCATCAATGCCCTCCTTTAAAGTCAGTTTTTTTTTTTCATTTTTTATTTTTTTAAAATATTTTTACAACCTTTCAATATTAGTTAATGAGAAATGAATGAAAAAGGCAAGTTGTAAATCTATAAACTTTGTTATCTGGGTTCATGTTGTAAGGACCCATATAACTCATCAATGCCCTCCCTTAAAGATAGGTTTTTTTTTTCCTTTTTTAAAATCCTTTTAAAGTTAGTTAGTGAGAAATGAATCAAAAGGCAAGTCGTAAACTTATAAATTTTGTCATACGGGTCCATGTTGTAAGGACTCACGTACCGCATCAATGCCCTCTTTAAAGTTTGTTTATTTATTTTTGGGCAAAACCCCCATCTTGAGGCCCCTAAAATTATCCATTTTTTTTAGCTTTAGGCTCCTAAAGTTTCATTTTATATGTCTAGGCTCTTGTACTTCATGGGTTTGAAATTTTAAACCCTCATTTGACTGAGGGTTAAGCGCGTTCTGGACACGTTCTTTGAAGGGTAAGTGAGGTACTTCAAATGATATTAAAAAAAGAAAATAAAATAATCATTATTAATTTTATAAGAGAAAAAAATATTATATTTATTTGTTACTAAACAGTGCATTTAAGGTTCAAATAAGACATCTTATTAGCGTGAAATCCCATTTTCTAAATCAAACCCTAACATTACGATTTTTCCTCTTGCTATAACTTTATTGTCATCTCTTTACCATTTGAAACCTAAATCCCCTTTTTGTAATTGAAATACTGCTTAAATTCTAAATTCTATCATCTTTGTCTTCTAAATGGAACCCTAAAGTAGTAGTTTAAACTCCAACAAGAACCATTACTTTATATATAAAAAGAATTAGTGTGGTGGACCTAAATCAGTGTGGTAGACCTAACTTTATTGGGAATAATTTCAAGTTTGTATCCCTTATACTGAGACCATATTTTTGTCATGCTTGTTTGATGTAGGAGATGTGGATTTTTGTTATTTGATTATAGCTTTATCAATTATGCATGTAGTCCTTCTATGTTATTACTGTCAACTAAAAAAGTTATAAATTCATTGTTGTGTGACAGTAAGAAATACATCTTGCGGGCTAGGGCTGGTTGTTATGAAATTTAAAAGAGTTGACTATCAATTTTTTAATTTTTTGGATTTATGTTATTATACAGTTATATATTTGCATTTATTAATGATGCAATTTACTTTTATGTGTTGGCAGAATGGATGGATTTGTCTATATTAGTCTCAATTATCATCATAAAGGTAAATTTGTTAATGAGAAGAGTGAATATAAGGGTGGTGTAGTTGATTGCGCGGACCAAAATCTAGATATTGATGAAATTTCATTCCCTAACATAATGTATTATGTTAAACAACTAGGATATTCTAAAATTATAGGAATATACTATAGATATGGGGTTAAAGGGGGTGTTTATTAAACTATATGATGATCAAGGTGTGCTAGAATTATGTAAAGGTTTGTTAAAAAAGAGTGAACTGCATATTATTCCTGAAATTGGGGGGGGGGGGGGGTAACAGTACAATGGTAGATCATTAACCCTTTGTGAACATTATACAAAGTCAACAAAGTAAAAATAGAGATGATTTGACTAGTTCAGTAGTTGACAATGATTTTTCAAGTAGGTTTGGGTAAGATTATGGTTTTGTTACTAGTGTTGGGAGGGTATTTTAAAGAAAGGTATGTAGTGGAAATGAAACTATACAACCAAATATAGGAATTCAAAACACTAATAGTCCACATGATGTTAGTTCTCATTCTGATAATAATGTAGAACAAGGGCCTCATAGGACATTTAATGAATTCTTGGTGCCTATTAGCATGCTCACAGATAATGAAGATGATGAACTGCAAAGGGCAAGGGACAATATGAGGCAGTCTAGGAAGAAGTTAAAGAAAAATGTTGAAGTGCAAAGTAATAGTGGGGAAAATATTGAATTAGGTGCTATTGATGATGATATTGCTCACACATCATCTGACGATAGTGAAAAAATGGGTCATATTACAAAGATAGTAGTGAAGATGTAAGTTATTATATTGATGATGATGTCGAGTGTCCAAATATAGCCTTGAGAAGACATAGCTCCCTTATTAGATTTTATCCTTATTCTAAAATTCCAGTTTTCTATTTAGGAATTGTGTTTTTGAATGTGCAAGAAGTAAGGGATGCAATTACTAAGTATGTAATTAAGAAGGGGAAAGTTGTAAACTTAAAGAAAAATGAATGAAATAGGATTAGAGCTCAATGCCAAAAAAATTGTCCTTGGATTTTATTTATTTTTAAAGAGAGCAATAATGACAATTTAATAGTCTAGACATACAAATTTCACCATAGCTATAATAGAGTTAAAAATAATCCTTATGGCTATAAGCAATTTTTTGGCTAAATTGATGAAAGATAGGATAGTGCAACAACCTAAGATAAAAATCAAAGATTTGAAGGCCTTAATGAAATCTGAGTTGAAACTGAATGTCACACCTATAGTTTGTAGAACTATGAAAAAGAAAATGATGGAACAATTGATGGGTGACTATAGAGATGACTATGCTAAGCTTTATGATTATATTCTTGAGATCAAAACAAGTAATCTAGGAATAACTTGCATGTGCAAACCTGACAAATTGATTGAGTCACAAAAAAGTTTCAGAGATTTTATATTTGCTTTGATGCATTGAACAGGGATAGGTAGAAAGATGTAGGCCAATCTTAGAATTAGATGGCTGCTTTTTGAAGGGCATAGTAAAGGGTCAAATACTATGAGCAGTTAGAAGAGATGGCAATAACTAGATGTATCCATTAGCTTGGGTAGTAGTTGAAGTTGAAAATAAGAAGAATTGGGAGTGGTTTGTAAGATGCTTAAAGTCTGATTTGGCACTAGGTGATGGAGATGGTTACACAACTATCAATGACATGTAAAAGGTAAAACATCTAATTATAATGGTTTCTTTTATATTTTATTGATGGAAACAGGTAATACAACTAGCTTTAATTTGTTTTGTAACATGTAGGGCTTGGATGCAACTCTTCAAGTTGAATACCTAAACTTGAGCATAGAATGTGTGTTAGACAAATCTATGCTCAATGGGCAGAGAAGTGGAGGGGGGGGGGGGGGGGGGAAGAGAAAAGAAGCATTTTGGATTTGTGCAAAAATAATATGTGAAAAACTATTGAAGGCAAACTTAGAAAAATTAGAGCAAAATAGGAGAGGGTGTAGTAGAAGACACTTTAGAAAGGCCAATGCACACATGGTGTAAGGCATTTTTTAGTACCTAACCTAAATGTGATGTTATAGATAATAACTTAGTTGAAACCTTTAATGGTTGGATACTTGATGCTAGGTGTAAACTTATATGTGCAATGCTAGACGATATTAGGCAGCAAGTAATGAGAAGGATTATGGAGACAATGAAGTTTGCATATACATGGATCATTTAAGTTTCACCTAAAGTAATGGCAAAGCTTGATAAAAATAAGGAGGAGTCATACAAGTGGAGCATGGAATTTAATGGAGATGGTGGCTTTGAAGTCACTCATATGTATAATAGTGCACTTAGACATACCGTGCACTTACACAAATGCACTTGTACATGTCGAGAGTGGGATTGAACTAGCATACCTTGTCCATGCACAATTTATGCAGTGTAAAGTGTCAAAGGAGAGCTTGTCAATTATATTGCTCATTGGTATAAGAGGTCTACGTACTTAAAAGCATACAAGTACACCATGTAACCAATGAAAGGGAAGTTATTATGGCCAGATTCTAGAAAGCCACATTTGGAGCCATCAAGAGTGAGAAGACTGCCAGGTAGGCCTAGACAAGCTAGAAGAAAGACAAGGATGAAATAAAGAAAGTAGGGAAACTGTCTAAAAAGGGTAGGGTGATGACATGTGCAAATTGTGGCAACAAAGGCCACAATACATGAGGCTGTCCAATTGCAAAGGACACAGAGGTAATAAAATTATCAATAGCAATTAAAAATTTTATTTTGACCATTCACTAACAAATTTTTATTTATTTTTTGTTCGTTTATTTTCTATCTTCTTATAGGCTAACCCATCAAGTAGTAATAAGAAAAGAAGCAAAAAAATGGCAAATTCCTAACCTTCATAGCAAAACAATGCAACCCAACCTTCACAAGAGGAAATAAGAAAACAAGCTGTATTAAATTTAAAGAACTCATACCATGACAACAAGAATAAAGATTAAAAAAAAGAGGAAGAAAGTAAAGAGCATTAATGTTGGACATGTTACAATTACAAGAGGTGCTCTTAAAGTTGTTCAACCTGAAGAGATATTTAAAGACCATGAAGAAGCAAGTGCACAAGAGGTCAAAAAGCGTCAACAAGCTAGAAAAGAGATGATTGCAAAGGTTGCAAGAGATCAGAGAGATCAGTGTCAAAAACTTAAGAATCCAAAAGGCAAGAAGCCAAAGGTCTTTGGATATAGATGTTATGTGAATGTTGAATGTATGCATTATAACTTTCCAAATATATTGATATATGTTTAAACTATTTCTTTCAAACTGTATTCACTAATTTTTTTATTTTGCAGCTTGGGGCAACTTCAATAACACCACTATTTAAAGATTATTGAGATGTAGGAGGCAACACCCAACCATCTTAAGTGGAGATGACACTAAATCCAAGCAAATGATTACAAATTACTGAAAGACAAACTCAGTAGAAAGATTGAATTATTTAGGATTATGGGGAATTTATAGTTATAGAGCATATTATCTCTATATATTTTTATTTTATGGAAGTTGTATTTATAGAGCATACTGACTCTATAATATTTAATGTGTTAGTTTTTTGTGAGCTTTATGACTCGTTTTGTTCCTTATCTTATTGAAAGGAAGGTTATAGTTGTATGAGCTAGATTTAAGTACTGTTATGTAGCTTATGAACTTATGTAAATACTGCATTATTAATAGTAGAATGCTTCTTTATTACTGATTACTTTTGTCATAAACAGGAAAATAACAACAACGCATATAATGCAGGTACATAAGCCAACAACATCACTTATATATATATATATATTGCAACCAACATATAAAATGAAGGCTACATAAAATGTTACAGGCTCTTCCCTACCAAAATTTGTTAGACAAGTTGCACCATACACACAACTTTTACATCATAATTTTTGCAAATAAACAAACCAGCCTTGTGTAACTTCAAACTTTGTTTCAACAATCTAAAATTTTCCATATGTTCTGTCATGTTGGTCTTCCAAATTTATATTTCTTCAATAACAATCTTCATTCTTTCTTCACATCTTGTATATGACCCACAGTTGAAGCTTCAATTTCATGAAAATTAGTAGCATATAATTTAGCCTTTAAAGTTGCTACATCAGTATAGTAGCTCATCTGTGACCAATGCACGTTGTGATTCATCTCCCTTACTTCCTTAAGCATCTATAAATTGAGTTCATTCTTCCAATCATCATGCCATCAAAATGCATCACAATGTCCCTTCATCACCAAATCAAAAGTATTTTGATTCATATGTAAATACAACTAGAAATACAATTCCAACAAAAAAAATTAACCCTAGAATTTTTTGAATACCAAAAAAAAAAACACAAATTCAAAACAAAAATTAACTTACCTTTAAGTGAGGACAATCCAGAATTTTTAAACGGGGTTATTCTTTATCTTTGAAATCATTAGTTTTAGTCAAGTGTTACATCAGCATGTCAAAGAAAATGACCTCTCATCTGTAACTTTAGTTTGAGGTTGCCTACTCATGTGCACCTCATTTGAGACTTCCATTTTGCAATTCAAATTGAGAAAGAGTTTTGATGACCTTTGCTAGTATTTTCAACTTTCTTTTGTGAGTTTGTTCACGAGAAAGATGAGAAAGATAACAACTGGAGAATGAAAACCCTAAATTTCTTTTCTATTATTATTTGATCAATTAATTTTATTTTTTTATTTTTATACACAAAAATGAAAAAAGTTCAATTTTTTAATAATATACATACACCATTAATGTGATATATTATTATTTTATTTTCTTCTACAAAGAAGGGTTTAAAATTTCAAACTCGTAAAGTACAAGAGCCTAGATATGCAAAACAAAACTTTAGGGACCTAAAGTTAAAAAATAGATAAATTTAGGGGGCTCAAGATGAGTTTTACCTTATTTTTATTTAACAACTTTTTAAAGTTAGTTGTTAGAGTAAGTTAAATGTTTAAAATTGCTTCTACTTTTTATTTTTAAAGGGTTTCTTCATACATATGTATATATATATATATATATTTTAAAAGCTAGTGTAAATTTTTTATAATTCATAATATTGTTCTATTCTATTCTCACTAAAACATTGTTGTATATATTCTCAGTGCTAATCTAATAATATTTAAATTCTTTCTATCTTAAATTATTCAAATACTAATTTGAAAATACTATATATATATATCACATGCAAATTCATGTGTAAGAAGACCTCTAATTTTTTATGGGTGTAATTAGATTGTTTAAAAAAAATTTGTAAAAAAAAAAGAATTAAAAGGAACAAAAAAAGAAAACAATAATTGTTTTATATAAGAATTGCATGTGATTCTATACGAATTACATCACCATTCTATATGAGTTACATCATCTTGAGTCCAAAATTCAAGATTCAAAGTACAATCAATCAATCTTCTTACGATGACATATTCGTTGCTCTCACTCAACTCTAAAATTAGGTCAATATAATGTAATATAATTTTTCATTATATCATTTTTATCAGATTATTATTATTTATATATATAATAATTACTATTTTTTTCTTTTTTCCTTTTAATTCTTTTTTTTTTACAAATTTTTTTTAAACTATCTAATTACACCCGTAACAAATTAGAGGTCTTCTTACACATGGATTTGCATATGATTCTATACGAATTGCATCACCATTCTATATGAGTTACGTCATCTTGAGTCCAAAATTTAAGATTCAAAGTACAATCAATCAATCAATCTTCTTATGATGACATGCTCATTACTTTCACTCAACTCTAAAATCGGGTCAATATAATACAATTTAATTTTTTATTATATCATTTTTTCAAATTGTTATTATTTATTATTATTTTTTTCATTTTATCAATTGCATATCTCATGATTATATGTAACTACTTATGATGATTTAACTTAAATAAATAAACTTCTTATGATGATTTATATATATATATATATATAATTTTAAATTTAACTTAAATAAATTAATAAACTATTAGGTCTTTTATTTAATTATTATTTTTATTTTAGACTTTTTGTTAGTTATTATTTTATTAATAAAAAGTAACCAAAATAAAATTATTATAATATTTTTTTAAGTTTATTTTATTATAAACTATTTGATCAATTTATAATTTATTAGAATTATTTAATTAATTATTTTAAAAAATATATTATTAATAGTTATAATAATTTTTTAAATTTATGCTATTATAAACTATTTGATTAATTTATAATTTATAATTTATAATTATTTGATAAAATATATATTATCGACTTGTTTTTATTAAAAACACCTTCATTAATTTTTAAACATATGCTTTATATTTTGGATGAAGAAAACTATAAGTTAAAATTAAGAATAAACTATATGAAAGAAAAATAATTAATTTTCATTTTTTGCTCTAATTTTTTATTTTAGAAAGAAAATAAAAGAGTTTATATGCGAGTAAAAAATAACTTGTGGTGAATTGCACACTTTTACTTGCCAATCCATTGATAATCCACCTTTTATTTTTGTATCCTTAATTTTTTTTCTTTATAACACAATGAAAAAAAATTATTAAAGTGTAATTGATTCTTTAAATTTTAATTTTTAATTTTATTTCTTTTATATTATATTGATAAAATTAAAAGTTATCAATGTAATAAATAAAATAAATAGATAAAGTGCAAAGAATTGTATATTTTATTTTTTAAAAGTAAGTTGAATAGTTAAATTCAATTTTTTCAATGTGGGGAGGTACAAGCATTTTTTTACGTTATATTTTTAAAAAATAAAAAGAATTATTATACTTATTTTGTGGATAAGAAAGAGTTATAATAGACCAGTCATGGAAATGTTTTTATTGCCCTACCACTTCGTTCATGCTGTGCACCTGACAAGCTGGGTCAGCTACTGGTTCACCAGAAAAATAATAATAATAATAATAATAATAATAATAAGCTCTATTGGTTAGTTTTCATGCATTTACATAATCTACCAATAAGCCGGTATCGTGTCATTTATAATTACCATTCAATGGACTTTTTTATTTAAAACATGATGTCAAATTTGTATGTGTTATTTCCACCACCCAATTAGGTGTAATATAGATCCCTGTTTTTTTTTAAATTGAGATTTTATAAGACTTTAATATTTACGAACTGTACAATAAAGGACAACTCTCTTCTTTTAAATTAACGATTACAAAAATTATATCATATACCTTAAAATATCCTTAAAAGAAGTAACCATTTTAGTACTCTCTCCTGAAAATATAAATTCATGTATGTGATCATGAAAATATAGCTAAACCATCGATAGGAAATTTCCATTTGATTCAAAGAAGGCTTTAAAATATACCATTTAAAGCATGGAGAACGGCAAATAAATATCTTATCAAGTTGCTGATGGCTGTGACGACCAGAACTCTGGACCAATTTGCAATTGCAAATTATTATGAGAGAAGCATAACTCCAGCTTTTATAAACACTGATACAACTATTATTTTTAAACAGAAATAATTTTAATAATTAGGAGAGGGCCCCTACAGGAGTGGCTTCAGTTCAGGATACTCGATGGATCTAAACAGAAATAATTTTAATAATTTTTTAATAATATAAATAAACATTAAAAATTTAAAATTATCTTTTATTTTTAAAATACAACAATTATTTTTTAAATAAAATGCTATTACAATCAACTAAATTAATTAAATTTAACGTTATACACAATGAATTTTTGTAGAATTTTTTGATTTTAGAAAGTAGAGAACAATTAAAATTGAAAAATTAACATTATTTAAGGATACTTGAAAAAATGATAAATAAGGAGATAAATTTAAAAAATAGAAAAAGAAAAAACTTAAACATACGATATTTATATAGACATAAGACTATCAATTAAGGATATTTTGTTTTAAAATTAATGAATAGAATTCATAAAATTATATTCAGAAAAACTTCTATTAAAATTGCTCTTTTATTGTATCTTTATAAATATTTTTTTTTCACACATCTAACCGTGAATATTTATAAGGAAAATAAAACAAACATTTTCCTAAAAGTGTATAATCAAATTTTTTTGAGATATTTTTGGAAAAAAATCTATAAAAAAAAAACAGAAATTAGAATTCTATAGTACTAATGGGTATGACGACCTATTTATCTTATTAAGAAAGTCTTATTATCATACAATCTCGAATTGAATCCTCTCCGGAGGGATTCAATTCAAGATTGTATGATAAAAAAGATTGGATAGTTGGTCAAGTAAAGGCTAACCAAGCCAATGAATCTTAATTGGTTTATCCACATATCTCTCTAGTAGAATAGATTCTGTTAATTGATGTCATAGGAGTTTATTCAAACTATTTAATAGTAAAAATTAGTAACAAGAAGCACTACAAATGACATAGGGATTATCAACCAAATTTGTTGCTAATCGGTCATTAGTCAAACTTAGCAACAGATTTGGCATTGTGGAAAAATAGGTGCTTGCTAAAAATTAGCGACAGTTTTAAAAATTAGTTGCTAAATTAGCAACGAAATAGCTACATAATTATTTAGCGACAGTTGTGATTTTGTCACTAAATTTTTTATCCACATTGAGTGACATTATTGCTAAATGATGACCAGTTTGCAACGGTTATTTTGACCGTCGCTAAATATCACAAAATAAAAAAATAAAAATTTAATTTTAGCGATTGATTTGGCTATTGCTAAATCCATCGCTGAATAAGAAAATATTTCTTATTATTTTTTATGATATTAATTTTATATTCAACAATTATTGAATTAAAAATAAAAATTATAAAAGAAAAATTAATTAATTAATCACGTAAACTATATATATACACATGTAAATATATAAAGTATGGCAAATGAAAAATGTAATAAAAAACAAAATAGATATATAATAAGTAAACAATAATGCTATTGCAATAATTATCTAATTAACATAACTAAAAAAATAGTTGAAATACATTATTTAGAATTGATTTAAATTCTCAAAACTTTAAAGATTTGCAAGCATTAAATGAATTTAACATGAAAATTTGAAAAAATAACAATTCTTTTTTACCATTAATAATCCTATATTAACTAAAATCATCATTTTAATCATCTTCTAAATTTGCATCTTTGAAAAGCCTAGAACGAGGTGAATAAGGACTTAGAGGAAATTGAAGATCAAGAGGTAAAATTAAAAGAGTAAACAATTAAAGAAAAGAATAGAAGGTAAAATAATTTTTAGAGGTTTATATTCTCAACAATCCTACTCTTCTACCAAATTTATCCCCTAGTTAGAATTTTGAACCGCTAATCTATTGACTGTAACTTACAACAAGTGTTTTTCAATCTTTAACACTAACTTTAAAAATCAAACAAAGTGTTTTCTTTAATGCTCACTCTTAAACCTATCATACCAAATATTTTCAAAGCTCTTACTTCAGCCTTAGTTGACTTAGATTCTGACAAGCTCTTTTCTTTACCCAAAGAAAGTGTAAAGAAGGAAATCTTATTAACTATCACAACCCAACTCTCTCAAGAGTTGAATACAAATTCAACCAGAGTTTGTTTACAAAGATTAATTTATAAAGAGAGATTAAAAATAAAATTATGTTCTCTATATAACTTACTCAACCTCTTAAATGTGTTATTAAAATATATATATAGCATGGAGGTGACAACTAACTATTAAATTCCAAGCTCCATTCTTCTCCTTTTTCCATTTAATGCAATTTTAGCTTTTCGCAGTTGGAGGAGTGCTCACTGTTATGAAGAGGATGCTTACAGTTGTGACACTTGAAAAAAAAATAGTTGGAGCTTAGTCTAGCCATTGCAAAGGTCTTTTAGTTACTTGTGAAGATGCTCATAATTGTAAGGAGGAATCCTGAGGGGTATTGTCTAAAAACTTCACTTGATTACTTATTAAATCCAATTATGACAGCTTGCTTACGATCGTGAGGGCATGCTCATGGTCATGAGTAGGACTGTGAGTCCTATCTCTTTCAAATCACTAAAGTTGATCCACTTTTACTTGTGAGTGCTCCTTATAATCATGATTAGGATTATAAGGGACGTAAATTCCCATTTTTCGATTTGATTTCACTGCTTATGCATTGCACATGAGTATGCTTTGATCCTAACTTAATTCAACATTTAAACAAATAAAATTAAAGATTCAGAATTAATTGTTAAAGGCAAAACCAAAGTTGATTAAAAATTGATCATGCAAATGGTCAATAACCTCCCCTTTTTCACTTTGATAAATAATTTTGAATGATAATAAAAAAAATTCATTAAGTGTATGTGTGTGTATTTGTTTAGTGCTCCTCCTTTATATATACTAGGAGATTTTGAATGTTCTCCCCCTCAATATATTCTTAGGTGAGTTTCAAAGTTTCAAATTTGATTTGGCATTAAAGATTCACATTATTCACTATCATAATGGCTCAAGAATGAATACAAGTGTGAGCAACCAAGGGATTTTTATTTTTTTTATGAAAAGGGGTAGACATTTTTACCGAAAAGGATATCTATTCTGTTTGCAGGATAGGGACAAAAATTTAGTCTCGAGAGGACACAAGACGTATGTATTTGTGGCGATATTAAAATTTGTGGGCAATTACAAATTGCAGTAGACATAGATGGAAAGCTCCATACTATATGACGGAGGTGTCACTATTGCGAATATTCTGATAGCTCAAGACTCGTGGTATGTGTTATAGACATAAGCTTTTATAACACATGAGGAATATATTCCCAACTGTAACTTGAAATTGAGTTCTTATGAACTTTGTCGCACCTTATTTCATAAATTACAATAAAGGGGAGCAATTGTAAGTATCCAATTTCGAGATAATTCAAATCGGGACGTTGCCAAAGACTCAATAATGAAAATTGGTTGTCAATTTAAATCGGTTGGAATTGATTTATGAATTTTGGACTAAATTGAAAGGACTAAATTCAAAAAAATTGTTTTAAAGTTTACTAAAAAGAATTTTTATTTTTTATATATTTCTGATCGGAAATATTTTATTTCCAATAGGAAATAGCCAATTTTTAACCAAAAATATGAAATTTCCTATAAGAAATTCACTATGTCCTATTAGAAATAAGATTATTTTTCCTAATTTTCCATTTTTCAATCTACTTTAATTTTATTAATCCAATAAAAATTGTATTTATCAGATTAATTATTTGATTATCATATCAATTTTAGATAATTTTTTATTATAATTATCTTGGATAGTTATCATATTTTTTTATTAGATTTAGTGAATTTATCATTTTAGATAATAGTTTTTGTACTTATTTAATTTTTTTATTATTGAACTCCTGTAGAAGAGAAGAGTTTTTTTTTTTTTTTTTTGCAAAGATTTTTCCTGAGAGTCAATCATTCATAGAGTTTTTTAGCAGAAACATTGAGAAATAAAAAACCCTAAAATTTTTTTAACTAGTTTTTTTTTTATTAGTTCTTTTGATTTAAGTCTATCAAATCAAATCAAATCAAATCTACAGACCTTCTCACACAAACAGTGAATACCTACAATTTGAGGGAAATCAAATTATTTCTACATCTTACATCTTCTTCTTCTTCTTTTTTTCTTTGTTGGTTTAATTATATTCTTATTATAATTTGATTTAGTTTTATAGTAGCTAATTCGATTTGTTTCTTTATCTTATTTTTCATGTAATTATCTTGAGAAATTGAGGAGTTGAGGAGTTGAACCAAAGACCACAGTCAAACTGAAGAATTGAAAAGTTTTACCTCTTTCCAACCGGATATAGGCCTCTTTTTTATTTTTTTCTGCATTTTCTCCTTTTTTCATTTTTTGTTTATTTAGCTTGTATTTTAATTTTTTCGATTGTAATTTTTTAATTTTGTTTAATTCTGTAATTTTATCTTTTAATCACCCCGATAGAGGAAATAATAATGAAACCTTTTTTTGTTTTACATGTTAATGAATTAGTAAATTAGGTCCATTTGGTAATCTATAATAAAATTGACTTAGACATTTTTAGGTTTCCCTTAAAATTAATTAGAAATAGGAGGTTAGATTAGGTTTTCTTAGTTAATCAGTAAATTTGGGTCAATTTTTAGGGCTAGAGTTTTAATTAAATTGAATTATAGGCCCATAATTGGTTAGTTTAAGTTAGAATGCATTTAGCCCCACTTAGAAATACTTAGAAATAAATAGATTTAAGGCCCAAATCATAAAATTAAAATTAAAATTGTAGACTTAGGCATGCTAATTTAAGCTTATTTCATAATTGACAGACTTAAGCCCACTTTAGAATTAAACTAAGCTCATTAACTTAAAATGTTTCAATAATTTGTTTTTTAAATAAATATACCAAAAACAAAATTTGTTTTTAAAATAACATTTATTTTAAAAATTTCCAAAACTAACTTTCCTAATTTTTTTTAAATATAGACTACTCTCATTGTCACCCTTATTTTTAAGATTATTTTTTTTAACAACGTTTTTTTCCTTTTTACTAGTTTTTTCAACTTTTTTTTTCTTTATACTTTTTTCTTAACATCTTATTTGT
>CATIWM010260157.1:0-13450 GCA_949671775.1 Mallotus repandus
GCACGGCCGTGCAAGTAAATTTTTCAGCACTACTTCTCCTTGCACCATTCTGGACATTCTTGACTCCCATGCAACTTTCTCCATTGTCCTTTATTTCCTAAATGCATAAAAATTAATTAAAAATAAATGAAATAATACCAAGAACAAATAAACATGCAAATCATGCAAAACGTGCCTAATTGAAGAAAAACTAAACAGAAGAAAAACAAATGTAACTGAATTTACACCTAAACCTAATGCTTTGAGTGCTCAAAACAGTGCATTTTTCACACTCATCAATTCTACACGTCATTTTCAACCTTTTGACAAGGACAGCTTGAAAATCCCACAAATTTAAAGCTTTAAAAAACCCAAAAACATGCTCAGTCGAATATGAGGACTAAATAATCATTTTTGCACGTTTATTTCACTGTTTTGCATTTTACTTTTACTGTTGCTTGCAGTTGAGAAATTATTGTGATTGTGTAGTGAGACTGGCAATTTGCAAGTTGATTGAATAATATCTGCTTTATTTTTACTTATAATAAATTGTCATTTCTGCATCAAAATGCATTCAATAACGTGAAAGTTCACATTTTTTAGCTAAAGCCTCCATTTCATGGTCCAATTATGCAATCATGTATCTTTCGTTATTTCTCTATTATTTAGAAATATCTCATAATAATTCCTAAAAATGCACATGATTATGCCTCTATTTGCTCTTTTGATTAAGTGAGTATTCTCTGCTTACTTATTATCCGAGTGGATGAATGGACAGAATCGCACATAGTTGTGCTAACCTTTATTTTGCAGACATTTTTTTATATTAGGATTATATTTATGTTTTCGCAATCTTTTTTTCTTTTCGAATGTGTTTACTAGGAAAGCTCTGTAAATAATCACACTTATTCTCCTTTACTTTCCGTTATTATCAATGTGATTGTATGAATGTGCATATATCAACTGTCATTACCAAAACTAGGGTGCTACGGTAGCCATGTATTGAGTATTATAATGAGAAATAGTCAAAAAGTATATGTGATCTCCCGAACCTAGAATCTCTGCTGGGAATGATACTCGTAGAGTGACCCGATGCCATCCCTTTCATCTTTTCCTGATTTTCTAAAAATCAGGTGGCGACTCTATAAACACAAAGCGTCTCGCATCCCCTAGAGAATAACCATTGTCCTTGTCCCGTAAATGGAATGGATGTCCCATTCAGTAAAGTTGTCATCGAAAATCACAAAATTGCCTCATCATTCAAAAAAGTAGGTTGCTCATAGTGGCGACTCCACTGGGGACTCTGGCTAGAGAGATGGCTTTAAAAATGATAATTTCTTACTTAATACTCAACCATATAGAGCTTTTCATCACTACATTTGCACTACATAATCACACGTGCACTCTTGGCCAGCCGACAATGATGAAAAGTGATCCACTATGATTCCATACGAGTCATAGGGTGACCGATTCAGATTTGTCACCTTTTGCCTTTACTCATGGTTTTGCCAGACTCATCTGATAAGAGTTTGTGACCCAAGTCCTTAAGGGGATGACCTGAGTTATCAAAAGAATGCTAGACTCACTGACTGGAGTCTGTGACCTTAGTCATTGGGGGGGGGGGGGGGGGGGCATTCTTGCTAAAGAAGCCCTTAGCCTTTTACCCTCTACTCAACTCATGTAAATAAACCAGTAGAAATCTCCACTAAGATCCCACCAAGCTTTGCATGGTAGCCCTGATGCTGTCCGTTTGACCTAACATTCACAAGTGCTATGATGCTTTTAGTTTCTATCACCGATTGACATCATTATGTCCGTTCTCATAGACTGCTCACACTTAGATTGTGTGATCTGTGTTTACCTTTCATAAGCCCGATGTGCAAAAAATGATAAGAATTATCCACTTCAGTATGAATAGCCTGTGAGAATTGGCAAATAGTGACATCTCTCGATGACGGAACTTACGAGCATCGTCCATTTGTCCTTATTAGATCAAATAGATGGGTCAAGAATTCAACTAGATTGTAGACATTTTTGTTAAAAGGATCACATCGTAAACTATCGAAATACTTTCATGTCTCTTGGCAAACATATCAAATATCGATGCGGAGATGCAAAATTGGACCCCTTTTATTGACTATAGCCCATGCGCACACGGGCATGTATGGACTATAGACACCATTTGTCACTCAACGACTAGTCCCCACATTAAAATTTTATGATTATCTTGAGGGCATTTAAGCATTATTTCTTAGTTTACCCTCTAATTCTAATCAATATAAATCAAAAAAACCTAGTCCGAGAGTGGAACCATAGTCCCCTATTGACTATCGAGTCAAAATCCACCTAGAAAAGAGATTCAATAACTCCGTGTAGCGATAAGGTTGGAAGTGAGAGCTTGCTTATGAATGGTTTGTTCCTTGTGCAGGAAAAGCTAACAATCTCCTATATAATCGTGCATATATGACATACATATTGGCAACATATACTAACCACACTTTTTGCAGCCATTTGCATCTATCATATTAAGACTATGCATGAGCATGTCATGCATACATACTAATCGTATTCTTTTGTAGGCACATTCCATGCGTGCATTGTTCATTCTATCTCACTAATATGCAGTAAACAACATCTCAATATGAGTGATCATGAGGCTAAGTCTTCCCGACAGAATTATGGGAGAATGAGAGCAACAATTCAAGGTTTTCTCGAAGATGGCATCATAGTTGAGAACCTTCAAGCCCAAACAAGTCTCACAAGACATTTCCTCCATAATCTTGACAAAGTCGATTGGAAAAGCCTACAATCATATGGAATGTTATACATCAAAAATTTCCAACATGTATGCCTCAATCATGACCTCCTTTATGTAGCAATATCACTTTGGGACCCATATGAGCATGTATTCCAATTCAACACTATGGAACTATGCCCATTATATGAGGAATTTAGTACCATAGCAGGACGTATCCCTACAAAAATCGAAGAAGCAATCTTCATCGATCAAGACATCAAATATCCCAGACTCGAATCAACTATATTTGACTTGACCAATAAAAGCTTGATGAACTGGTTACTACAGCCAAATGATTGATTCCTATACAACTCTTGGGTGCCTGTATTGTCAAGAAGGTCGGAAGCTTATCGTTGACACAACTCCTTACTTGTTATCTCTTCACCCAATACTTCACAGTGTCACATGATGGGTTGGGAGATTATAAGATACTCCAGGTGATCGAGGGTATAGAATGTGGAATGACTCCTTTCCCATTAATCTTGGCTGAAATCATTCAAAGCTTCGATGATTGCAGAACTAGAAAGCATTTAAATTTTACTGGAAGCCCTTTGCTACTTCAGATCTGGTTATAAGAAAAGCTAAGCCTCCTAGAAAAATTCGTTGGTAACTGGATGAAATATCAACCAAGAAAGGCACATCAAGGACATCAGTGGCTGCTCAGCACACATCTCGGCCGAAGAATGGGTGGAATGTATGAAAAATACTCCAGAAGGGCAGATAACCTAGAGGTGTCCCTGGTGGAGGCTCGAACGTGTGACCTTATGCATATATGTGAATTATGTAACAATCTCAGGATTCAGATCATGCACCCACTATTATCCGACACTGGTGACAAGACAGTATTGAGTGAAATAGTATATGCCATCCGGGCCCGTAGATTTTTCAAGTGGTAGAATATCTCAAAGATTTATTGAACACTTCAGGACAATATGGTGAAGAAGAATCATTCATCACTTTACCACGAATGGCTAGGACAATACCACTGACAAGACTTACAAGCAGTGGGTAATTCATAGATAGAACAGTTTGTTAGATAACTGATACAGAGAATATTAGCCTACTTTTATTTTCTTTATTTGAAACTAATGATGCAATGAAATCATATTTTTTTTACTTGTTTGATGTCTTTTCTGATGGTAGTTTGCATTGCATTGATCAAAATACTTGCATATTTGACATTCATTCCATATGCACTGAACCATTTAACATTGGCACAATAAATGAACCACGCATTTTGCATATTTCGAAAGACATTACCCCTAAAGAGAGGAGAGAAATTGAAAAAATATTAATAAAATATTCCCGGCATCGACAGGGACATCGCTCAACACTACATTCCCACCAAAGATGGGTGTGAACCAGTAAAGCAAAAGTTGAGAAGACTCATACCAGAATGGGCCTAGTTGGTAAAAGAAGATATTGAGAAACAGATCAAAGCCAAGTTCTTAAAGGTAGTAGACTATCCAGAATTGTTAACAAATGTTGTGCTAGTACCAAAGAAAGACGGAAGGGTCAGAATTTGTGTTGACTATAGGGACTTAAACAAAGCATGCTCGAAGGATGACTTCCCTTTACCTCACATAGACGTGTTAATAGACAATGTTGCCACTTGTACAATGTATTCCTTCATGGATGGATTCTCTGGATACAATCAGATTTTAAAGGCCATCATTGATAAAGCAAAGACGTCTTTCATAACAAAATGAGGTACCTACTGCTACAGGGTAATGCCCTTCGGCCTGAAAATGCGGGTGCAACTTATCAGAGAATGGCAATAGCCATGTTCCATGACATGATATACAAAGAAGTAGAAGTTTACGTAGATGACATGATTGTTAAGTCGAAAACCAGGGAAGGACACCCAGTTGCTCTCAAAAAATTCCTCATAAGGGTCAAAACGTACAATCTTAGGCTCAATCCGAAGAAGTGTGTAAAAACAGAGAAAGAAATTAAAGGGTTTCTAAGGAAGCTATAATTCATAAGTAGGTTCATAGCCAAGCTAACAGTAGTTTGTGAGCCATTTTTAAGCTACTTAGAAAAGATCAGCGAGTCAGATGGAATGAGCAATGTTAATCAGCATTCGACAAAATCAAAAACTACCTGGCCAATCCACTGATTTTAAAACCACCCAAGTCAAGGTTGCCATTAACCTTGTAATTAGCCATTGAAGGGAATGCAATCGGTGCAATGCTAGCCTAAGAGGGAGAAGGGAAGCAGAACATGCAATCTACTACTTAAGTAAAAAAAATGCTACCTTATGAAGAAAAGTACAGTCAAGTCGAACATATATGCCTAGCAATGTTATGGCCAATGAAGAATCTCAGACACTATTTCCAATCTTACAAGATCCAAGCTATATCAAAAATGGATCCTATGAAGCATCTCTACAAAGCTCCTTCCCTAATAGGAAAACTTGCCAAGTGGCTCATCTTACTGACAAAATTCGATATGCAATATTTGATTAAAAAGAAAATAAAAGGAAGAGCAGTTGCTGAATTCTTAGCCCTCAACTCGATCCTAAATTCTGTAGAAGTTCAACTAGACTTCCCGGATAATCTCAGTACAACTATCGAGGTGCAGGGATAGTACATGTACTTTAACGAGGCGGTCAATCAATTTGGAGCAGGAGTTGAAATTATACTCCTAACACCAGAAGGAGAAGTGGTACCAATCGCCAAAAAGCTAGTGTTCAGGGTTACGAATAATGAGGCAGAATATGAAGCATGTGCACTTGGCATGGAAGCTTTGATAGCTCTAGGAGTGATAGAAGTTAAAATATTTGGGGATTCCATTGTGGTAATCAATCAAACAACAGAAGAATGGGAACTGAAAGAACAACATCTGAGGCCATAATTGAGCCACCTACAACAGCTCGCCTTATCCTTTCATAAATGCAAATTCATCCATCTTCCTAGAAACCATAACCAAATGGTAGACGCACTCGCTTCCCTAGCATCGATATGGGAAGGACCAGCTAAAATGCCTATAAAGCCTCTAATCCTACTCAAATTAGAGCAACCCAGTCACAAATGCCTCAGAGTAGCAGAAATGAAAGCAGACGACAAACTTTGGTTCTACGATATCCAAAAATACCTCACAAAAAGGATTGATCCTGAGAAGGCAACTAAAAAAGATAAAGTAGTTATTCGACAACTGGCATCAAAGCTCACATCACACCAAGGCATATTGTACATAAGGACTTCAGATGGATACAACTTAGATATCCGAGTGAGACAGAAGCTACAACGGCAATGGAAGAAGTACACGAGGGTGTCTATGGTCCACACATGAATGGAGCCATCTTAGCTAAAAAGTTGATGAGACAAGGGTTCTTCTGGATGATGATATCAAATTCATAAGAAAGTGCCATAAATGCCAAATTCATAGGGAGCCATCTTCCCCCAACAAAGCTACACTCCATCTCTTCTCTATGGGCCTTCTCAACATGAGGGTTAGACATAATCGGGGAAATACACGCAACGGCCTCAAACGGGCACAAATTCATCCTAGTGGCAGTCGACTACTTTACAAAGTTGGTTGAAACAAAATCATATGCAAAATTGGGGGTAAAACAAGTAACAAAGTTTATTAAGAAAAATTTATTCTGTTGATACGAAATTCCCCCCCAGATAGCCTCAGACAATGGTGTTCAATTCCAAGGGGAAGTGAGAGAATTGCTAAGGAGCTATAAGGTGGAGCATCACAAATCCTCACCTTACCACCCGCAGGCAAATGGAGCGGTCGAGGCTGCAAACAAAACATCAAAAAGATCTTATAAAAAATGACTTTAATGTATCGAAATTGGTTAGACAAGCTGCCATATGCCTTATAGGGATATCAAAAACCTGTTAGAACCTCAGCAGAGGCCACTTCTTTTTCACTAGTATACGGATCTAAAGCGATACTTCCAGTAGAGGTGGAGATCAAATCATTATGAATAGCAATCAAATCGGAGCTAGCTAAAGCACAATGGGATCAGCAAAGGCATGACAACCTAACTACTCTGGATAGTCAAAGACTCAAAGCGTTATACCATACGCAACGGTATCAAGCTCGATTGGCTAGGGCTTTCAACAAGAAAGTAAAACCCAAAAGCATAAAAGTAGGTGATTGGGTACTGAAGCAAGCTAAAAAATATCTCTCGGACCCAAGGGGGAAGTTCAAGCCAAACTAGGAAGGCCCATATCTGGTCAAAGTTGTTCTATTAAGTGGAGGGGCCAAACTGATGGATTCGGAAGGGAATGAATTCTCTGAACCTACAAACATAGATCGCTTGAAGAAATACTATGTCTAAGGCAAATACAAAAAAAATAAAAAAAATAAAAAGATGCTACTAAGGTGAAATTTGAAAAACGGCTGCTCAGGCAAAAGTTAGGGAATTTCGCGCTAGGTCGAAAACCTGAAAGGGCAGGCTAGGCAAAAGTTAGGGAAACCGAGAGAAAATACTTAGTTAGAAAACCTAAAAATGATAACTAGGGACAGGGGTACTGTCAAATCAAAATATGCACGAATGTAACTGTCCTTTTCTTAAATATTTTCAGTAAATATGTGAATGCTTATCAAATTATGTAAGTACATTTGAGAAAATGCAATACATCATTATCATTTGAATTCATTGAACATATTAAGTAGAATTTGCATTTCTTTATTACATATTTACAGTTCTCATCCGTTTCTTCACTTCTTCTCCAAAAATCACAAGTCGTTATCGTCAATGCCTAAACAAAAAGCCCAGCTAGGCGCGAAGAGCTCTGAAAAGAGACACCCTAGGCAAAAAAGAGAAATAAAAATATACCTAAATAGGTGCGAAGAGCTTTAAAAAGAGACGCCCTATGCAAAAGAAGGAAACATAAAATAAAAAAGGCAGACGAAATGAAAGTCATCAAACAGACACAAATATTATAGAAGACACAAGTCAGTCAAATACAAAGACACCAATAGAAAGGTACAACACAGGGGAAAAATGCCCAGAGACAATACCCATAGTCTATACTCTCGGGAAAATGATACAACAACAAAATGACCATAGCCAAAAACCTATACCTAACCTCCCAAACAACTACGTCGGCCATGGTTTCCATAATAAGCAAAAGCTAAATTCACTCAAGCATCTCTACCATCTGGACCATGCGTCTCATCACCTCGGTCCATGCAAAGACTGCCCAACTCCCGCTCCAACTGCTGGACGTGCTCACTCCAAAATGCTCACTCTCTCTCCCACTCATGGCTAGTAAGGATATGTTAACTCTGCATTAAATAAGCATCATAAATTATATTCATGCATTTATAAAGGCACACACATTTGCATAAAACAGGTACAATAAGCAGTCAATAAAAGGAGGATGTACGCTTTGTGCGCCATTGAACTTCATAAAATACTCTTGCACACTAATCACAGCAGTATACCAAGACTGAGCAGTAGAAACATGCACCTATAAAGCAGAGAAGTTAGATAATAAGCAAAATAAAAAAAAAGGGAAAACCCCACAAAGTCAAAAGACTGACATGAGTGGTGTCTATAAATGCTACATCCGATAAGGGTGTTCCAGCCCTAGGTAAAGGAAAGCGCATCCCAGCTCCTATGATCGACAACCCATACAACAAATCCCTAAGAACAGTACTGCTAGATGCCACACCACTAGCATGAGTCGTTCCCTTGGTCCTAGGGACACTCTCCTCATCAAAACGGGAAGAACTCAATCTTTTACGATGATATCCTCGACGTTGCAGAAAGTTATCATAACCCATGTCATTTATAATTTACCACTAACAAAAATTGTTACATTTTGTACATAAACAGGAAAAGGAAAAAGCTAAGAAGCATACTGGATCAGAAGATGCTACCCTGGAAGCATAACGACCCTGAGATGATTGCGAAGTCCCACCTCCCGAACTCGAAGATGGTGTAGGATCCGTCTGAGGAGGTGGAACTGGAGGGACATAAACACTCACTACGACATCAATCAATTGGGGGAGCAATATACACATATAAGAGAAGTGTGTGCCCTCTAAAAGATCCTCAGAAGGATATCCTCTCTTAGCACTAGCAAGCTCCTCTCTAGTGAGCTCTTAACCCCAAAACATATCACTACAGGGAGCAACAGGGACTCTCCTCATATACGGCCAATCCTACCAATGATGGACTCGCTCACCCGAGTACCATACCTTATCCATAATCCCGGCCAATAAGACTCTCCTTTATGTCAAACGCCAAGCCGATGCCATCTCAGCCGACCAGTCTTCTCTCTCCAACCACCAGTGGGCACAAATCTGTCCAAGAATCAGTATAAGCAAAAGATTATAAAAGAATCAGAAATCTGAGATCAAAAGTCATCATAGCTGGCTCTGGGCCAATCCACTCAGGAAATCTCTCGCCTCCACAGAGTTCTCAATCAAGTCAGAAGTCTTCTGAATCTAATGCGGGAGATGTGGAAAACCCCTCTTCAATAAATGATCAACAATAGGACGGGGGAGTACTCTAAGCTCATAAGCCCAAATCTGTCAAAATAAAAGTCAGAACATCTAAAATCAATAAAATAATCAATAAGGACATCTAGCATGAATAAGCAGCTGCATATCTGTGAGCCTCCTCTGTAAGCAACATCCAAACCAGAATATATATGGAAAAGTACAGTTGTAGCCTAACTGTATTTTGGCAAATCTCTCAAATTCCTCAGAATGGGTAACAACTGCAGATAACCAGTGCCTGAAGCATTTGAAAAAATGACAACACTAAGAAGATAAAATAGGAAGCACTAAGCTAGCTGCTCCAAACTAACATTACCAGCATCATATCTCGACCTAACCTTATCCACCAGTCCTGTATACCAGATCAAAAAAGAACAACCAGACTTCACAAAAGCAGTGACCCTAAATAAATCCTTCAACCACACATTCCTCACCATTACAGAGCTATACGCCTTGTTACGCAAAGGGATAGGCTCTCTAAAGAAACTCAGCCCAGTAATGGCAGCGAAATCTAACGGGGTAATGGTCATCTCTCCAAAAGATAAATGAAATGTGTGGGTAGTGTCCATCCACCGCTCAATAAGAGCACACATCGCAACCTAGCTTGACATATAAGAACTATAAGTGAGGGCAAAAATGACACCATCAAAGCCTTTCCCAGCAACCATATCCTTCACATATGGTATAAGACCCTGATAGTACAAGCTAACCTGATTAAACTTACCAGGCAGTTGAATAATAGGCCCATGAGACTGCGACTGAAAGGTAAATCTTTCAAAGCACTCATTAGTTACTAAAATGTCTCTTTTCATCATTTTTGTATAAACAAAACCAAAATCAGAGCAGCATAAAAATAACTACAGTAAGAGTTAAACTGCAACAAGAGCTAAGCTGCAATAAGAGCTGAACAACAGCAAGAGCTAAACTATAGCAAAAGCTAAACTACAGCAAGAGCTAAACTACAGCGAGAGCTAAACTATAGCAATAGCTAAACCACAGTAAAAACTTCACAAGAGCTAAAATAGAACTAATCGGGCGATGATGAATAGTCCAAGCATAAGTCTTCAAACTATGGACAATAGGAATCGAACCTCCTCGAGAAAGTTCAGGTGAACCAGGATCACCCCAAGAGCTAGATGGATGAGGAAAAGCTCCACCACTAGCCCTAAAAGTCTCTACAACTCTAGCAGTAGCAGAAGTCCTCGCACTAGTCTGCATAAACTCCATATAAACCATCTCAAATCAATATCATTAAGAGAGAAAAAAACGTTATCCTCACCATCCAAGTCGTTAGGGATAGGAGGAAAATCCATGATTTCTAAACAACAACAGAAAAGAAGGAAGAAACACTTCAAAAAGCACAAAAAGAAGCCACATAGGGCTGAAAAATAGGTAAGAACCTCCCCAAACATAAAAAATGAGCGCCTCATATAGGCACGAAAGGCCCTCAAAGCGTGTGATCACGTGCCACAAGCACGTGATCACGCGCCCCTCTAGCCTTTACGTGCCCCGATGCTCTCGTATGTGCACCTTGAGACCCTCACACATGCATTCCTAGGGTCCTAAACACACATTCTAGTAGAAAAAACACATAAAATCACACACAAAATGCACAAGCATGAGCACTACACGTCACAAGACACTGCATTTGACATCACTGTCTCAAAAAGTCATATCATCATTCATAAAAACAGAGCAAACATGACATAAATGCATCATATTTGCAATGATCACATCATCACATCACAAGAATCACATCCAGTACGTGAAAAATGATGACATCATCATTGCATCATTACTTTGCTTAGAAGCATTTTCAATGCTTAGTAGCATCTTTCATTGTTTAGTAGCATTTTTATTTGCTCAAAAGCATTTTTATTTGCTCAAAAGCATTTTTGTTTGCTTAGTAACATTCTCATCTACTTAGTAGCATTCATCTACTTAGAAGCATTTTCATCTGCTTAGGAGCATTTTTATCAGCTTAGTAGCATTTCCATGTACTTGACACCTCAATAGGTTATAGTAACACTTGCTTGACACCTCAGTAGGTTATAATAGTATTTCCATCTGCTTGACACCTCAGTAGGTTATAGTAGCATTAGCATCTTCACTTGCTTGACACCTCGGTAGGTTGTAGTAGCATCTTCATCTGCTTGACACCTCAGTAGGTTATAATAGCATCTACTTGACACCTCAATAGGTTATAGTAGCATATGCTTGACACCTCAGTAGGTTATAGTAGCATCTTTATTTACTTGACACCTCAATAGGATATAGTAGCATCTGCTTGACACCTCAATAGGTTATAGTAGCACTTGCTTGACACCTTAACAAGATATGGTAGTATCTACTTGACACCTCAATAGGTTATAGTAGCACTTACTTGACACCTCAATAGGTTATAACAGCATCTTCATTTTCTTGACACCTCAATAGGATATAATAGCATATGCTTGACACCTTAATAGGTTATGGTAGCATTTTCACTTGCTTGACACCTCAATAGGTTATAATAGCATCTACTTGACACCTCAGTAGGTTATAGCAGCATTTTCATTTGCTTGTCACCAAGGAAGTTTACAAAAGCATCATCTCGCCTTACCTGAGAAGATTGCAAAAGCACACAGAAACAAGCGGTGACTCCTCTAACCAAACGAAGCAACATCAACAACGATGGGCCTGACGTCAAAAGACTGAACGACACACCATCAGGTAAGTACCTCTTCATTAATTATTTTTGCATCTCTGCATTACTTCACGTGTATTGACATCATTACTAGAAGACTATTCAACACACGTGAAGCAGAGGGCAACTATCATACATCGAGTTTTGACTGTCCCCAAAAAGGTCCAATGATGAAAATATTCCTTCGAATATGACAAGTGTCTGTTTATTCATACCACCTCTGAAGCGTGTCGTGAGTCTGAAAAACCCAAACTGAGCAAAAATCAGCTACCAAATCATTAAGTTGTACCCCGATTTTATGAATTATGAATTATCAGAATGATAAGTAGCTCATTTCGAGCAACTGTTGCTCAAAACGTGCAACTCGTCAGACCAGTGTTCATCTCGTAAGATTGGAGTTCAACTTCATGAAAATTGAAAGTCAATTTTTTAGGAAATAAAAGTTAAAAACACGTCTGAAAGCCCTGAAAACCTCCGGAAGTGACTCCGGAATAGTGCACATAATCCCGAGAAGTAACGTGCGAGCAAATTTATAATGCATGACTACACTCGAACACACTTTGCTCACTCGTGAAAATGGAAGCCGATTTTGATAAAACGAATGTCGAAAATGCATCCGAGAGGTTCAAAAACCCTTGAAATAACCTCAGAATAGCGCCTGCACGCCCTGAAATCAACGCGTTAATTACGTGTGATCACACTTCCCCAACGCGTGATCACGTGCCTTAATACGCATGCACACACGTAAAACCACGCACACACACAACTTAGGATGTGTGATCACGTGTATTTTCACTAATTTTCCCTATAAATATGGGTCTCTATCTCCCATTTAAGGGGGGCCAAAGCCAAAAATCAGACGCACACACTGAAACATTGTGGAATTGAAGACTCAGGAGTCCTAATTCACACACTTTTAGCTCACCTACTACATTTTCGTAGAATTTTTTAGACCAACTTGAACCAAACCCACCCACATCTTTGTCAAAGCACACTTCAAAGGTATACAAATTTACATTCTGTATGTCATTTTCAACCTCTTGATGATGACAGCTTGAAAATCCTGTGAAGCTAAAGCTTCAAAAAACCCAAAAATAAGCTCGGTCGAATCTGGGGACTAAATAATCATTTTTGCACGTTTATTTCACTATTTTGCATTTTACTTTTATTGCCGCCAGCAGTTAAGAAATTGTTATGATTGTGTGGTGAGACTGGCAATTTGTATGCTGATTGAATAATCTCTACTTTATTTTTGCTTATAATAAATTGTCATTTCTGCATCAAAATACATTCAATAACGTGAAAGTTCACATTTCCGAGCTAAAGCCTCCATTTCATGGTCCAGTGATGCAATCATGCATCTTTCATTATTTCTTTATTATTTAGAAATATCTCATAATAATTCTTACAAATGCACATGATTATGCCTAAATTTGCTCTTTTGATTAAGTGAGTATTCTCTGCTTACTTGTTATCCAAGTGGATGAATGGAAAAAATTGTACATAGTTGTGCTAAC
>CATIWM010260160.1:0-14062 GCA_949671775.1 Mallotus repandus
TCTCTTTTTCTTTTTTCTGTTAGTTATTTTTACAATTTTTTGTTTTTTCTCTATTTATTTTCAATTTTTCAACTTCTTTTTTTGTGTTTTTTATTTTTTTATTTTTTTGTTATTTTTTTATTTTTTTCTTGGTTTATTTTCAATTTTTGAGCTTGTTTCAAAAAAAATCATAAAATAATTGAAAAAAATCAGAAAAATAATCAAGAACCAAAAGCAAGTCAAAATATCATCAGAAAAACAATCAGAAATAAAAAAAAAAATCAGAAAACAAAAACAACCATTGTTTTTGTGATTTTTTTTGGTTATTTTTTTCGATTTTTTTTTTCTTGGTTCATTTTCAGAACAAAAATAAGAAAAACCGTAAAAATGGGAAAGGGTGAAGATAAAAAGCGCTTAGTTAAGCATGAAAAAAAAAATGCTTATAGAAAGTATACATGAAAAAAATAGGTCAAATGGCAGTGTATGCTGTAATTTTCCCAAGACTAAACATAAGCCCTTCATTGTTTACATAGTAATAAACCATCGCAGTTGAACCATTGTTATTGTACCGAGCATGCCTGATGCACAGCAAGATACCTTAGATGATGCTATAAGAAAAAAATTCTAGCCACACTAGCAAATTCTTAGATGTCGTTTCATAAATTACCATGTTTCAGTGAAACAAGTCACAGCAATCCTTACAGTAACAAAAGAAAATATAAGAAATCTACCAGTTTCACTAAGACCTACAAACCTCGAGAGACACATTATTGCTTACTACTTCATGTCGACGCATTCCATCAGGCACACAAGCATCAAATAGACTTTTACCTAAAAACCAACAAACAGCATACAAATACCGCATAAGGTGCTCTGCTCTGTTTGATCAGAGGCCACTTTAACCTTCCATGGTTGGCTTAGGAGTCTGCACCACAAACTTGAATGGCACCTATGCATAGTAACCGAAAATCATGTCAAGACACCATATGAAATGAACTTGAGTGGTAAAATGGCGGCAAATAAGGAATAGGAACTATGTTTAAACAGCTTTGCATGTCATTCAAGGCAGTAGCATAACAAGTGATCCTCACACGTTAACATAGAAGACAGCATTGTACACTTGGTTCCAATCAAGGAAGAAAGGATTGCACAAGTTAACCTTGCAATAAGTTGCACATGATAGTGCTCAAAATTGTGCCATGGTTCAAATTATACTAGTTTTAAATTTCTTTTACATTCTGAGTCTCTGTAAATTTTACATTCAGTTGACATTAATTCAAATCTGAAAACACAACATTATATCCAAGTCAACCAAAAATCTAATAACTGTCTGATCCCAGTAGTGAGAGAGTAGGACAGTGAGAAAGGAAGGCAAAAGAGATGGACTAGTGGCTATTTGAGCACTACAGTCAGTACCGTACAGGCATGCTTTGAAAGCAAGAAAGGGAAGAATTTTTAAAAAATGGAATCACAGCAAGCACATAAAAATGTTCCTTAAATATTTATTCATCAGAGACTGCAACTTCTTGGAATAAAACTTGAGATGATCACCAAATAAAAAAGTAAATGAATTTCTACACAAGAATATCCTCAATAGAACTGACTCCTTCAATTTTCATCATAAGAAATCATGTCAAAATAATCCCTCAATTTATTTTGCTTGTGGTTGCAACGGGGACGTAGAGAGACTAACAGTGGTCTAGTGCTGCATCACTACCATGGGCAGTGGGCCACGTTCACCAACTAGTCAGCAAATAGAATGTAACTGTTACCACAACTAGGTTACCTAGACATGACATCATAAGAGGGCGAACAAAAAAGGAAGCCAAATCTATACAAATCCTAGAATCATATCATGCTTTGCTTTTGCAATTTTTGCCCATTTTTCTTTCTATTTTCTGTCCTATTGTAATATGTTGAAAACTTTAGCAGATATAAGCCTAACAAAATAAAATGTAAAGTAAAATTTGCGGGATACTAAAGCAATAAAATTCACGTTAATAGCACAATTTGATGCATTCCATGAATTGATAAACTAAAATACATTTCCCACTGCAACGTGCATCATACATGTAATGCCAATTGCAAGTGAACCCAAATTCCCAATTAGTAACTACGCCCAGAATAACCTGAGATTGTTACCTCACACGCTATCAAGCCGTATGTGAAGTTGAGGTCAAATAATCAGCAATTACTAACTCTATATCTTCCTAGTTACAGTCCTCATTCAATTTCTTCGGAGACAGAAACCACCAAATATGTGCATTAATAAGGCAAGGAAAAAGGCCACAATTACAATTTGTCTCGGATATTTTTTGAACTAGATCATGTCCTTACATCATGAGAAGCACACAAGAGAGTGAAACTGGATCCTTGCAGCTGACATGGGTGCAGGCTTGCCAACCTTCAAGCTTGTTGAGTAGTGACAAGAGAACCTGCACTCTAATTCTTCCACCTTTGGCAGATCAATACTTATCTCTTCCTGGCCTTCTACCAGATGAGATATTCTTATTTAAGCACATTATATTCTAAATTCCTAACTTAATGCTATTGAATTCCTCACTCATTATATGTTAACATTAAACACATATTGGGCACATGAAGCGGAAAACTACGAAATGGTGAGTACAAGTATGATGAGTGCCATTTCGGAAGGCAACAATCCTGAAACATATAGCCTGAATTACATGAATGCCTGCCTTGTTCAAGAATTTTGTCCTCATTTATTTTTCCGAAGCTCTTGTATGCACATGCATCCATGCAACCCATCTGATAGTCTTAAATAAATCGTTTACAGCAAAAAGTTCTGTTGCCCATATTTGGCAATGCAGGAAATTCACTTCTTTGACAAATTGAAGCCATGGTATTCAAGAGATTTTCCAACTTATTCATCAGATAAGATCTCCCCAGATGATGTGATGCTGATCAGACTAATAAGAATTTTCTGATTCATACTCAAACTGATCAGACTAATAAGAATTTTCTGATTCATACTCAAAATCCAACCTTAATTTTCTGTTATACTGAGAAGAGAACTCATGCTTCAAATTTCTTGCTTCATTCTTCCAAGCTAAATGCCTCATTCACAGAGTAATCGTTTTCCAGTATCACTACTAATCTCTATTTTTCATGTAACAGTTGAACTGCTTCTTGCCTTCTGCTTTTTCTTCCAAGAGGATACTGCAGCTTTTCAAAAGGAACCGAAGTATAATGTCTAGCCTTCTGTTCAATGATTAATAAGCTAACTGCTGTTCATCAAAAGATGCACACTACATCCCACTAACCAAAATTGCAAACAAGGTGTGACATTCCAACTTTCATTAGCATATCTTTTTTGGTCTCATCGATGGGACAAGTTTTTATAAATGTTGAGTAGATTTGTTTAACCCTTACTGCATACCAAAACAGTAAATCGCATAACCGAAATGTTAAAAAACTATAAAAGAAATAAAATCCCATATGGACTGGTTAACAGAACTTTCTTTGTTTACTCCTTTTTTTTTTATGGTTAACCCTTTCCCAAATCTTCTCATTATTACGCATCAAATATAACAAAAAGAAAAACCTCAAAATAATAACCAGATGGCCAGTTACCATTCAAAAATTTTGCAGGCAGAGTAAACCCTTACCTTGCTTTGGAGGCTTGTTATTGTTGACTTTAATATAGCATCTCCAACTATCAATCTCAGCCTTTTGATAAAATCTCCCCTGCTCATTTTCTTTGCCTGATATTACAAAAAGGACAAAAAAATTCAAAGAAAAAAATAAGACAACAGATATATATATTTATATGGATACAGCAGCTAACAAAATGCCATTATTCAAAGTACCTGGAACTCCTCATAATGAGTTAATACAAGTTCCATTTTCTTACTGGGAACTTTATTTGAGATTGCAGCAAACAACATAGGGAAAGGCATAAAAGGAGATTTTGGAGTCCTCGTATTGCTTGAACCAAGACTTGAAGCTTTTCCTTGAGATCCCCTAGATTCAGAGGGTAGTTGACTTTCGTTTCCCTAAGACAATAACGTTGATAGTCAAGTAAATGGAAAATAGCAATGACATAAGATACTAACAGCGCAAAAGAAGCCATGAATAACAACTATCATTGGCACTCAACATCAAGAAAAAAAAATGTAATTAATCATAGTTTAACCAGTTGTTACTTAAAAGTTGGTCTGCATGGCCATCCTCAATTGTCCACCACACTTTACTGACAAAGGATAAAATGCCACTCATTTTACCCAGCTGCCCATACACACACCACAACTCATGCATCAACATTTTGCTAAATTAATTAATTAATTAATTTTATCACACACACACACACACAAACATATATATAGCAAAGTTAACTTTGTTTATTTATTTATTTATTTATTTTTGTTAAGAAAAAACAGATTGTACTCGCAAATTACAAACTTGAAAGGCAGACCCAAGCCAGTTTGAACCAAAGCCACATATGCATCACACAGCATATATGGACACCAACTGCAATCCCCCAACCCAAAAAAAAAAAATCCGTTTGCTAAATCAAACATCCACAAATATTACATTGACAATGTATTCCACTAAGGGCACTACTAATGTCTTCTATTAAGGGCATATTTGGTCTACAACTGCTGTTTCCATAGATGCATTGATGCTTAAGGCAAAACAGCGGCTAAATCACAGCATGCTATAAAAGCCCAGCAGAAAGGTTTTCATTCAAGCATCATAATGGGGACTAATGCCAAAAGTAGCAACAGAAATGTGCCCAATAGAGTGCAATGAAGTCCCAAATAAAAATTCAAATTGGTAGGATCAGTCATTATTATATTGTGCATAACTTGTTCATGCAACAGAAAAAAAATTAGTCAATATAAGCACAGAATCTAGCTTATGAATCTTGTAGAAGCAAGAGTAATGTGAAAATACAACTGGCATCTTTACAGGATCAGTAGCAGCATATTCTGTCCGAATATTTAAATCAGCTTCAGAGGATCCCACTGGCAGATTCAGATCAACAGCTGAGGAATCCATTTCCAACTTTTGATGGGTCCCTTGTGATGATGCAGTTATGCCAGAAACAGCATGCTTAACATCACCTCCGACCAAAAGCGCTGCAGGAACCACAAAAAAAAATAAAAACTAGAAGTCAAGTAGAAATTAAATTTTCTGAAATTCCGATATTCATACTGCATTTTTAGAAGATGCCATTAAACATGGTGAGTGATAATTGAACTCTTGCAACATAATAAAGCCAACCAAACATTGATGACTATGAATTGTGGATTTAATCATCAGCATCCAAGGAGATTAGGAAGCGAAGCTTGATACTTCACTCCATCCAGCAAATGACCACGGACTAGGAGGCCTTCAAGCTCCCATTTACTTGTAAAAGATTTATACATGAATATATTTGTGCACGTGAGGGCACATGTGCATTCACATTTATAGCACAAAGTATTCATCCAGACACTAAAACCTAAAGAAGAGTAGCATATCACCTTCAGCATTTGAAGAGACCTTGAAACTAACAACATATTCCGGATAAATGTGCGTGTTCATATGCATATTCCACACTATATACTGTCCCGGATTTAGAAGATCATCAACACCGCTATCAAATTTCTCACTACTGGGATGAGTCTGCTGACTCTCAGGCTGAATGAGCTCCATTGTTCCCATTATTACACGACAAAGTACCATATGTCGTACTCCATTTTCGTCAACATCACAAAATTGTGCACTGTAAATAACCAGAATAGTATTAAATAAAATACACAAAATACAACAATGAGAACAGAGGAAGGCTAATGATCCTATTATCAGAAAGAAGATGATAGAGCATGATATGCAATTCCCTAGGCAAGTGGCAGATGTGAATGCCATTTAAATAATTAGTAGTCAAAAAGAAATTAAGATGTCACTCTTTTCATTGGCCCATCTTTAGACAAGAAACTAGAACTGCTTACAGCAGAACCATGACCCAAGGAAAATTACATATGCTTGTTAGTATAAGAAAAGAATTGATGCTAAAGTTTTAAAAATAACAATAATCCTAATAACAATAATAAAATTTAGCCTCTTGGTAGGCTTGCTAAGACTAGAATCAACTTGCAGCTCTCCTAGTAAAGCAACCACTGCAGCTAAAGTAACAGAGTTTGCTACAGATATGATCAATTGCTGGAGAATTAAGATAATATAACAGCCTACAACCTATGCACCAGGATGCAATTTCAACAGCAAACAGAACAACAAAGTGGACTCAACCTGGTGTGACAGCAGTTTGCTGCAGAGAGATGAACACCAATGCCATATTTGGACTTAGTTATAAAAGGTCCACAATGCCCAAGCCCATACAACATGATTTTAGATAGTAACTTTTTGGAAGAAGCAAGCCAAGCATATCTAACATTTGCATCACCACGACACCATTTTGTTAATTCAATCTGCTTTTGGAAAAGCTCCAATCGAGCTTGCATTAAAGTACTAGAGCAGTAGTGAATATCAAGTATGTCAGCCCCACCAAAAGAATTCATGTCTGCAAGAAACATCTTCCTCACAGTATCAAAATCCAACTTATCAAAATCCAACTTTTCATTAGAATATTCATTTCCAGTAATATATTCTTTAATATGTTGATTTTCCTCAACAGCTTCGTCAAGTTTTTCATCAGGAATCCTGTTGCAACTGTCCTCAACTTCTACAACATAGTTGTTGCTCGCAGGTTTTTGATAAATTTGAATATGCTTGACAAGGGCATTTGACTCTCCGCTACACTCCTTTAACTTGGACTGATCCATTCCATTTATGTCAATTTCAAGCTGCAGCTTGATCTCATGGGGCCCATAAGGCTCCCTAAAAATAGGTCCTTGATCATTTGCACAATTATGCTGGCAGCACTCATCAGGCTCCTCATCATCAACATATATTTCTGGAAAAAAGCAGCCACCTGCTTCATCAATCCAAGCAATAGGTTCCTGTATACCCGTTTTCATGTCCACTCGAAACATATGTAAGAGATCCAGCATATAACGATGGCCCTTCAACTCAACCTCAATAACTGGTTTCTTCTCTTGAAGATCCTTCCTAACTAAAGCAACAAAATCTTGGGAAAAATCACTCCATTCACCATTTTGATAAAACATAAGACGTTGTGGCACCCGACTTTTCATAAAATTTGAATAACATCGGAGCAAAGATCTTCTAAAATGATGCCTACAGCTCAAAGGTTTGCTTTGGCTGCCAGCTAGTCTCCGCCGTTTCCCAAGCCTGTGTGTTGGATGATTGACAGAGGGCCACTCAGGTGACAAAACACAAGAAGATCCAGCAAAATATGCTGCGTAATGAGACGCTCGTTTTCTCTTCGAGCAAAGCACAAGTCTACGATTACTATCCAATACCTTTGCGATTTTGGCATCCATTTCTACCTAATAGATCAATCCCTATCAAGAATGTCAAATCCAAAAGTTCGAATAAAAAGAAAATTGAAAGCTCTAGCCTCCCACCAGTATTAAAGACAAATTGCCATTGTAGATGATTGGTAAGCCCTGAATAAGAAGAACCAGCTAGAAAATTAGCAATCCAGATAATCTTTGTACCCAACTATAACAAAGATGCAAGACCTACAAATTAACGGACGTATATCATTTAAAGAACAAGTAAAACCCAGGTAGAGACATTAAGCTAACCATTGCCATCATAAAATGAAATCTTTGATAAACTGGTATCTTGCAATTGATCTTATTAAGCTGTTTTAGATTCTCAGAATTTTAAAATGAAGGAAGGGAGGGAGGTAGCCATGCAAGAGTCTGAATGTACGATTGTGCTTATTTGGCAATTGAAAATCCCAAATTCAAATCAAATAGTAGATAAATAATGACACAACCGAATAGATGAGGAGGGAAAAAAGAAGGCATACCTAAAATTGCAGTTATTTATGATTTTGTACACGTTCCTCTTCTATATACAACCGTCACACATTTCACAGAAGTAGAGCCACCTTGTTATTTACTCTACAGCCTTTTGAAAGAGTAGCTCTTCTCCTATATCGTCCAACAACATTATACAACAAAAAGAAAACATTTTTATATCAAAAAAAACCCAAATCACTAATTTAATTCCCTCTAAAACAACAATAACCACTCAAAGGAAATTAATTTGCTAAACAAAAACTGAAATATTTGAAATTCTCCATACTTGCAATAACCAAAAAATAGAGGCAGATCATAATCAAGCTTAAGATTCACATTATCAACGGAAAACTTATCCAATTGAAACCCAAAACACAGATCATGACCTTAAAAAAAATTCAGGTAACCTTGAAATGAAGGTTTAAACAGAATTTAAATTGAATCAAACAACATTTTCATCATTCAAACAACAGTCAACGTTAATTTTCATAGTAAAATAGGCAAGAAAAAAAAGTATATTATTTATAATTCAGCTCAAAAACCTCAGATCAATTAGCAAAAGCGAAATCCTGAAATTGTTTCAAATGCTTATTATGAGGATAATCCAATTTCTCTTAATTTTGAAATCTTATAGCAAAAAGAATAATAAATTAATTTAAAAAAAAATTAGCAACAATATTACCTGCAGATAATACATAAAAAAAATATATTAAGTTGGTGCGGTTCAATATTTCACAGAGAGAAAGGGAGACAGAAACGACTAAACCCTAACTCGCGAGAAGAGGAACAGTTAGATAGATGAGATACGGCGCCGTAGGTAATTAAACCCTAACATAGATGTGGCGTTGACGTGCAAAGTAAGTCGGCGGTCACCGAATACCTCTTCTCTGCAATTTTTTTTTTTTTTGTTCAACTAAGTCTCGCCCACCACCACCAAATCAACGTTTCTTTCCACTGGAGATGTTAACGTTACCTGCTCTTGTATAAATTATGAGTCACAGGCTATACTGATTGGGTAAGAAGCGATAAGCATCACGAAAGGTTGAGATCAAGGAATAAATGCTTGTTCAGCCCTTAAACTTTCTGGCAGTATATCAATTCACCCTTTCTAAACCTTTTCTATGCAATTTTTTTGCAAACCTTCACATTTTTAAGACCCTTAGATCTCTCAAAAAAAATATTTTTACCATACATTATAACTCAATCCCTTTTTCAATAGTCTCATAAACTATTTTTTTGGGCAATAATACTTGGCACAACCCTTCTTCACCTACCGTTAGATGCATGTCATTTTTTTTATTAAAATGGGTCCCACAATTGTAAAATACATATACAAAACTGACATAGAGGATAAGGGTAATTCAGTAATCTAAAGTTCTAGTATTAAATTGCTTACACTTTACAAACTTTAAATCTCTCCCACTCGCTAGGTGTTTTTTTTTTCTCTCTCAGTTCCAAAGTATTACTATTAATGTAGTTTTCTCTATATTATGCTTAATTTGCTTTCTCTATAGTTAATAAATTAGGTTATAAATCCTTTTATGATCTTATAGGTGTTAGATAAAATTGAAAAAGGTTCTTGTTTCATTAGCAGCTCTGCCTCTAAGAAACATATTGATGGTTTCTTCAATAGGCTTTTCCAATTTTTTGGACGGCGGAGATCATATTATTTATCTATACTCATGGCATTTGCACCGTTGAACAACATCGAGATGATTCACCAAATTTATAGAGAAGACAAGTACGAGGAAGCTTTAGGGTTTTACACTAAGGTGCTTTCCATGGCCAAAACTAAGCTCCGAAGGATCACTGTGCATGGTAGTGGAGTTGCTTGTTATTTGAAGTTGCATGATTTCAAAAAGGTGTCTTTTTCTTCTTCTTTTTTTCCTTAAAAAAAACAAATCAATTCACTTTCCCCTTTTGCCCTTTTTCATTTTTCAATTTCTTGGATTTCAAATTTGATTTTTTTCCAATCAATTAATTTATTAATAGTTGTATCATAAGTAGTTGAAGAATGTATATATTAATAATTGAGCTTGACCCCAAGCATGTTGGAGCACTAATGTTGTGGGCACAGGTACTGGTAATTCTCAAGCAGTATCACGTTATCCTGTTTTATGTTAACTACTTTATGGAGTTGAATCCTTTTTCAAAAGTTTATCAAAATCTTGAAACTCATTTAAGATCCTAATTGTTATGTTATAACTTTCCTCCTGCTTATTTCTTTTTGTCCCTTTCATGTAGATAAATTTTATATGGACAATAACCAATTTGGATATATCTCTGATAGAGAAAATATGTGCTTTCACCATATCGATGTTGAGGTCGTTGCAATTTGGTAAAAAATTATGCTTTCTCAAATATGGATGTTGAGGTTATTTATCAACTTCAATTAATAACACAACAAATCTTTATTACTATTAATAAGTCAACGCATCTCGAGAGTATTTGCTCACACATACACATGGGCCCATGTAACACAAAACCATGCACATACGTGTGGACTTATAAATAGAGTTGAGCCAATGTAACACAAAATAAAATTGCTTGTGTTAAGCTTTAATCTACACCACTTATATACTTTTCTATGTGGGATAATTCTCCAACTCTTCCCCTCAAGTGTAACTAGGCCTAGACCAATTACACTTACCAAACACAAACAGCCACACCTAATGACTTAAACAAGGTCATAAATGGGTCACACCCAACGACTCACAAAGGTCATATCAAACTTAAACAGACCATACTTAATAACTTAAATGGGTCATAAAAGGGTAGTAGGTCTTAAACACGAGCCAAGGATCATTGCTCTAATATCATGTTAATAAATTAGGTTCTATAGACTAGAACATGCTTGGGCTTCAAACCATGATTGGAGTGTTAGACCTTGCACTAATAATTTAAAATTTCCAATTAGGCTTCCAAAACATGACAATGGGCTTGCCTTGCAAAAAAATGGCCTTGGCTTTTTGGTTTCTGGGTAAGGGTGTAATCGAGTTGAGTCGAGTCGACACACTGCCAAGCTCGACCTTGACTAGACTTCAAACTTGAAGCTCGAGCTCGACTCGAACTCAATCGAGATCTTTTTTTTAAGCTTGAGCTCGACTCGATTAAATAATTCATATACTCAAGCTCGACTTGATTAATTAAATAAAAATTTTAAATTTTTATAATTATATATTTTAAAATATTCAAACTTGACTCAAGTTCGAACTTGAGCTCGAACTCGACTCGATTAGTAAAGATATATATATAATTATATTAAAATAAATGGTAAAATAGTAAATATATCAAACTCGACTGAAACTCAATAGGCTCGTGAGCCTATCGAGTCATATTTTTAGGAGCTCAAGCTCTACTTGATAGTCTACTTGAGTAGCTCAAGCTCGAGCTCGACTCAATAGTAATCAAGTCGATTTCAAGTTTTTTTCGAGTTGATTCCGAGTAGCTCACAAGTCGGCTTGACTTGTTTACACCCCTATTTCTGGGTCCCCTCAATTATAAGCCTCTTTCATTCTCATTTTCTTTCTAATGTAGGATTAGTTCCCACTTTTACTCTCCAAAAGCTACCTTAGAAGTTTGCTATTAGTGGAATTCAACATCAATATTTTATTTTCCTCATTAATGCTTTGGTATCTTAAATGAGCAAATTACCGTGAAGATTAATTTTATAACTAGTCTTCTTTGGCTAAGATTGTCATTTTGTAATTATTAATGTCTTTCTATCAGTTAAAATAATTATTTTATTTTTCTTAAGGAAAGTCGCTCCAATACTTGAATTTGAAGCTGAGTTGGAAGAAGAAGATGGTGAAGATGAAGTAGAATAGCTATATGGAAATAAGGAAGCACAACAAAACGGAAAAGTGGATGAACCTGTAATAGTGATAAAAATGAACCAAAAAACTAAACGTTCTAAGACTACTACCACTGAAGTCATTTTCCTTAAATTATCAAGCATAAATGGGTCTTTTACAATAAATGGAGAGTGAAATTTTGAGCCTGAAAAGACCATTGTTGTTGAAATTATTGCATAAGCACTATGTAAATTTAAGCCTAAAAAGACTCTAGTTGTTGAAGTTATAACTCAAGTGCAAAGGAAAAAGGAAACATTTGAACAGCGTTCTCAAGGTTGGCGAGCAATCCAAAAACTTAAGGGGCACTAAGCTGCGATAGAGTTATAGAGTTTATGTAATCACATTTACATTTACATTCATAACTCATAACATGATTGTGTGTTATAACCCAAATTTTTACATATTATAAATTTTGATTTTGGGATTTGCCGTGTTAATGAATATTTTATTAATTTGGATAGTTGGTTATTAGTGAAATTAAATTTGAAGTTCTTGTGTCGAATATTACTTTAATATTATTGACTTAGTGTATTTTAATACACTTTAAAATTTTTCAAGTGTGTAAATATATATATGTGTGTATTTTGGAGGAAATAATAAAAATTTGAGATATTATTATTATTTTTTAAAATAATTATTTAATTTTTTATTAGTATTATGTTAAAGTTATTATTATTATTATGATGTTAAAGTTATTATTTTATTAGTAAAAAAAAGAATAGCAAAAAATGTGAAATGGCAGTACCCCCCCCCCCCCCCCCCCACCCTTAAATTGTTCTTCTTCTTCTTCTTCATAGATTATTTTTTTTCTTTTCTTTTTCTGCAAAAAACTGACGCCGCCACCGCCACCATCACTGTCAACCACCGCCACCCATGTCTGCTTAGCCACCACACTGAACCGCCAGCAGCACTAGTCGATGTCCTCCCTTAGCTCTGGCGACGTCCCTCTCTTCTTTCTCTTGGTTTCTTCAACTTGGCCGAATTTTCTTTTCCTTGCCGACGGCAATTCTGGCAACCTAAGCCGGCGACGTTGGTCTCTATTGGAAGCTCATCCTCCGGGCTTCTCAAATCTTCAAACCATTTCGACTTTCGACTCCAGTAACTACTCTGTTTTTGTATAATTCGATTTTTAATATTTTGAGTTTTTAGTTAATTTGAGCTTGAATTTGATTTTATTTGATATAATTGCTTTGAGATTAATTGTTGTAGAGATTGTGAGCTATCTAAAGATGATTTTTATTTATTTTTCTAAAAATCTTGAATTTTTCTGAGTTCGAGTTACTGTTCACGGCACTGTTCCGAACAGTCCCAGGTTGGAAAATTTTTATATTTTTAATAAATTCTTTGTTGTATGTTGAGCAAACTTCGTGAAGAAAGTTTATTGAAATTATGTGTAGAATTTTTATTATGAATTTTTGAAGGTTTATGTGAAAAATGAATTTTTGGAAAAATTAGTTTAAATAGGTAATTTTTATATTTTAGTTGAAATTATTGTTAATTATTATGTTTTAGACAGTTTTTGAGAAATAAATAGTATTAAAATAATTTTTATGAATTATTTTCTATTTTTAGCTAATTATTAGTAAATTCTGGAAAAACATATGAATAATAATTTTATCTATTATTTTTAAGCTTAAATGAGTTTTCGGTTATTTTTATTATATATTTTAGCAATTTAAATAATTATTTGCAATTAATGCTATTTAATTGCAGAATTTGAAAGATTATATTTTAATAATGGAATTTAATTATAAGGGGAAATTACATAAAAAATCCCAACCTTTGGAAGTACTTTCAAATAAAATCCTATTCAATTTTTTCTTTCAAATATAACCACAACCTTTAAAATGTTATAAAAAAAAGCCCTCCTTGGATGACTGTACTGGTAACAGGAGATGAAACTGTTTTTTTTAATGATCCATGGGGCCCACTTTGATGACTGTACTGCTAATAGAAGATGAAACCGTTGCATTTGCCCCCAAATTGATATTTTCTGCCCTCTAATTGAGTGTTTCATTTTGGATTAGCAGACTGTTTAGACAGATAAAAGTGTAACTTAGTTATTATAACAAAAAACTCAGCATACTAGGTATATGAAATTTCAACAAAAAACTCAGCATTACCAGTACAGTCATCCAAGGAGGGCTTTTTTTTTATAACATTTCAAAGGTTGTGGCTATATTTGAAAGAAAAAAATTAGATAGGGTTTTATTTGAAAGTACCCCTAAAGGTTGGGGTTTTTTTATGTAATTTCTCCTTTATTTTATTAAAAATTAGGGTTAAACTATTTTATTTTTATAAACTGAGAGAGGTAAATTTATTTTGATATAA
>CATIWM010260165.1:0-27268 GCA_949671775.1 Mallotus repandus
TAAAAATTTAATAAATGTCAAATTTATTTTATAGGAATCTCAAAATAATTTTTAAAAATATAATTACATTCTTTAAATAAAATTGACATAATTTATAATGTTAAAGGAGCAAATTGAATTAACTTTCAAAATAGAATTCAATTAATTTTTTTTTAATAAGAACTAGGAGAAGAAATAGAATTTAATAAATAATTGACTCAAAGTTTAGAATAGAAGTGATCTTTTTCTTAGTGTGTGTATATAAATATATAATTTGACTAAATTTATAATATATAAGTATATATTTTCTAAAAAGGGATAAGTACAAAAAAGTACCCCATGGTTTAGCGTTTTTTCACTTCGAGTCATGTGGTTTCTTTCCGTGACATTTCAGTACTCTATAGACGTTGGCTTGCTGACGTGGCCGTTGACTTGCTTACGCATGCTGACATCAGCATCCACATCAGAAAAAAGTCAACAGCCACGTCAGCAAGTCAACGGCAACACCAACATCCACGTCAGCATAATTAACGGTGTTAGTGAATTTGGCCTAGATTTGCTAATGGCAGATACCATAGGATACTGAAGTGTCACGAAAAAAATTACAAGGTTCGAAGTGAAAAAACGCTAAATCATAGGGAACTTTTTTGTACTTATCCCTTAATATTTTTTAATTAATTTGAATGGATAAGTTATTAAACTCACTTTTTTAATCTAAAATTGACCGTGGAACCATAAATTTGTATTGTAAAATTAAATTGTAATATAATAAAATCTTACAAATATGTTAACTAAACATTTTTAATAAAATATAATGATATTTATTATATTTATTTTATCATTATAAATTTTATAATTTTGCTTTAATATAGTGATCTACTTCAATCATTATACCCAATTCTTTTCATGATTCCAAACAAATAAAAAAAATTAAACAGGACAATAGTCCATAAAAAATAAAGATACAATAAAGTAAAGAACAAATAAATAAATAACATTTTGTTAACATGTCTTATATCCATGAAAAATCTATATATATATATATATATATATCTATATACTATATCTGATAGCTAACTACATGAATTATGCCACGTCAATCTTAGTGCCATGTGGCACTATGTAGGCTCGAGAGGTCCCTAGTGGTGTCTATGGAGTTGCTCTATTTATAAGGGTGTTAAGCAGAACCATGTGGCAGTTTGTCAGTTGGAAACGTAAGAGTGTGTGCAAAAAACCAAAGGATTTGAAACAGCCGGGACTTTTTGAAGGGCCAGCAGCAGCAGTTACAGTACCAGCTCCCACGTTTAGACGTTATCTGATGGCCACGAGAATGTGTTGGTTGTTATTTGCGGACGAAAAGAGAGAGTGGTCTGATGTGAATATTGGTGGAGATTTTTTCTAGTAGCTCATGAAAAAAAGGCTCAACGCATGAAAATTGTCGACTGGTGTTTTTAGAAGAGAAGAAATAGTCGAATGATGGTAATCTCGATGGTACTTGCTGTATGCCTTTATTTCCAGTATAACGTTCTGCAAAAATCAGGAGTTTAGTTTTTTTCATTATTTTTTCTTGCAACTTTAAACAGTTACCTGACTAAATGATTTTCCATGTCTTTTGTGAATTCAGAGTAAAAATATTGTGTTGTACATGAAATAGATAACCAAAGAAACCAGCACGAAGTATTTGTAGAAGAAGTTGGGCTGCTGAAAGACATGACAAAGTTGCAGCTGTAATGAACGGTGCAATGGTTAGTACAAAATAGCAATCAGTATTGGTCGTGTGTCTTGAAATAAGTTTGGTGTTTTGTCGGTTTAGTGAAAAGAAGGTGGTCGCTTTTGCAGTACAAACTTTTGCAATTGTAATGGAAGTCTAAAAAGAGATTGCAATATCTTGAAGCTGATGATAGGGAGAAAATGCACAATTCAAGTGGTTCTAAGTCTAAACATGATTGTTTAAGAATTCCCAGAATTTTAGCTTTCAAAAAAGCTAGATTGGAAAGAAAAGTGGCTCTGAATAAGGAAAGAGTAATACGTAATGAATGGAAGGTGAAACAATTTGTTCTTGGAAAATAAGAAATACAAGTAGATGAAAATGTGCAAAAAGAGCCAGGTTTTTTTTCCCAGAATAATAGTTTGTTATGTTATTACACATATATTTTTAAAAATTGTTTTTACTTATAAAATATATTAAATGTTTAAATAATTTAAAATTGATATTGTTTATGTTTTGCAGATGTCTCTTCAGCTATTACAATTGGGAATGTGAATTCTGAGATACGTAATGTGAACTTAGACATCACTACTAACGGTTAGTTTTGAATCCATAGAGTATGATTGATCAAGTGAAAATGTAATTTAATACTTTGTATATTTTTCATAATAGGTTTTATGATATTATTTGTAGTCATATATTCTATCAATTGGACGACTGGTGGAAGGCGTAATGACATGAATATAGCAAACTATACATCTCTCATTCATATGACCGTAAGTTGCACATATCTATTGTTTTTTTATGTTTCAAAAATATATTTATCCACTAAAATTCCAACAACAACCCACAGTTACATTTAAATTCATATGTTGATTGACGTCAAAAACATTTATATGGAAATCAGGATTACAGATTGAAGGCAAGACCAGACGTTGATTTTACAAGAGTGGCACTAATATAACACCTTCTTTTTCCCATCTATCAACCCATTCATATGATTTGCTATTTTTCTTGATGAAGGCAACACATATACTTCGGATAACTCTCTATTGCTTATGTATATTATATTTGCAGTTATATTTTAATTCAATCTTCAATGACCCGTGTTATGTTTCTTTCTATTGTTATGTTTCTTTCTTTTGCCCGCAAGTAGGTTATTGGAGAAAAATGATAAATGTAAAAATAAATAAATGAAAACTAAAAGGAACCACCGGTGAAAGAGTCTTTATTTTTGGCAAAAACAACAAATACCTAAAGGTTTTTTTTGTTGTTCGTTCATATGTATATAGGCATTAAAAATCAGTACTTGATGGTATTTTATAATTTAATTATTTTATTCAATTCTCAAATACATACATTTTGACATCCTCTTCAAATCAATGGATACTTTGACTCTGCGTATAATTTTGGGATATTCACTATAAAGCTACGATAAAGAATATATAATGACTTTGGGACAGTTTACCAGAAAATACACCTCAAAGGCCCACAATCGCTGCATGTGGGCCTTAGAGCCCAATGCTCCAGCGCTGCAGCTCTCCATGTGGTACCCAGCGCTGCAGCGCTAGACGCGCCCAATTATTTTTGTTTCTTCCTTTGGTCAATTGTTTGTTTTAAAATAAAAATGAACATAATAACTTTTAATTAAATTACAATTATATGTTAATTAGTTTTATTTTTATTAAAAATAAAATATAAACTAACCTAATTATAATAGCAAATATATTTTCAATAAATAAAAATTATATTTTAATTAATTTAATTTAATTTAATTTTGTTAGAGATAAAACAAAAGTTAACTTAATTAAAATAGTGAAGATATTTTCAATTAAATTAGAATTACATTATATTTTATTTAATTTTTATTAGAGATAAAATAGAAGTTAACCTAATTAAAATAAGAAACATACTTTTAATTAAATTAGATTTATATTTTAGTTAATTTAATTTTTATAAGAGATAAAATAGAAGTTAACCTAATTAATACATTACTCATATTTGTATTTCATTAAATACAAAAAAATCATCTAATTATAAAAAAATAATCTCAATATAAAATTAAATAAAAAATATTAATATTCAACTTCAATTGTTGAAATAAATTAACTGATCTAATTTTCAGTTCAGTAAGAAAATATACTGCAATATAATTAAATTATTAATAACTTAATAGCTACATAATTTGTAACTATGACTTTTAAATGACTATCACTATTTCACAAAAAAAAAGTTCCTCCTTCCGGTAACATATTCAAAAAATACAAATTAACTTATACTAACTAATCGCCCTCACATAAAGAAAAAACCATAAATATTACGCAACAAAACCTATATTCAACGAAACAAAAATTAATTTACCAAATTCGTACCTATAACCAAAATAATATTTCCCAATTATCGGTTTCACAAACTTACAACGACTGTGCTCAATCACTTCAATCTAAAAAGTTTATTAACTTCGTCGAGAATTTAAGAATTCTTCTGTTTTTTTAAAGGAAAAACGCATTAATAGGCCTTCAAATTTCCGTGATTTATTTCATTTAGCTCTTATATATTTATTGTATTTTAAAAGACTTTTAAACATTTATTTGATACAATATTGAACTATTTTTTGAACAAAAAAATAGAAAATAGAATTAATATTTAAGGGTTCAATATTGTATCAAATAAATATTTAAGTGTTCAATATTTTATCAAATAAATATTTAAGGGTCTTTCAAAATACAATAAATATATAGGAGCTCAATAAAATAAACTATAAAAGCTCGAGTACCACATAATAAATTTTTCTTTTTTAAAACATACTACGTTCACGTGCATGCCCATCGTTCAACATATTCAAAATCTACAACATAATAAAAAAAAATTATACATAAACACCTCCACCAAAATTATTTACTAAATTACAAAATATAACACCTCAACTCAAATATCATTTCTAAAAATTACACTTCCACACAATGCGCGTGCCTAAAGCTAGTATATATTAAATATTGAGTCTTAAAGTTATTAAGCCAAAAATTTGATAAATGTCTATCTTCATATTTGAGTATTTGCCTTAAAATTTAATGTGTCAAATTCTTAAAAATAAAATATTTATTATAGTTTCTTACTATTATTTTTTAACTAAAACACTATTTTTTATATATAACACTCAAATTCTAAAATTTTTTTATATAGTATGTATTTTTTAATCTCAAATCAATCAATTATTTTTCCTAAACCATTAGAAATTCTATTTTTAAAAATTTTCTTAACTATTATACGTACTCTAATAGTAATTTAATAGTCTCCAAATAAATTCTATTATATTTAAAAATAATAGCAATAAAAATTAAAAAAACAAAATTAATATAATATATTTTATTTTTAATATATTTACTTACCTTTTTCTCTTTATAAAAATTTTTATTTTAAAATACATATATTTTATTCAATATAAAATATTTTAATTATACTACATCTAAAATACTACTCTTCTTTTTCATTAGAAATTATATCTTTTATTCTAATTAAAACATCTACCTTTTATTCAATTAAAAACTTATTTTTCTTTTTATTTAATATAAGTAAAAATGTATAATTGTCAATTATTTTCTATATTTTATTTTATTTCTCCAATTATTATTATTACTATATATCTTAAAAATATATATGTACTTTTAATAGAAAATTATTAAATAAAATTATTATAATAACTTTTTAAATTTTTACTTTTAAATTTTATTAATTTGTAATTTTAAATTTATTAAAATTATTGAATAATAATATTAAAATGTGTATATTATTTAAAGTCTGCACAGTTTATATTTAATTCAAAGATCTATTTTATGATAATATGAGCTGATTGGTTGGTTTTGTGAGTTAGGAGTAGATAGGAGCTTAAAGTGCAATTTTAGAGTTTTTGGCTAATTCAACCTCTGATATTCGGTGAAGATTTTGACACCCTTGAAATTTTAGAATGAGAAAGAGGTCTTCTAGATATTTGAACTAGATATTTTAAACGTTCAAAATTAAGCTTACTTGTCAAAATTTGAGTTCAGTTGAGATTGCAAATCTTGAGTCAAAATCAGTAGATATAGTTTTTTCATTACAAGTTGAGCAACTCTTAGTATTTTAGTAATATCTTAAGCTACAAAGATTCAATTTATATGATTTAAGATGTTATGGAAAGCCTATTTCTATAGCTACAACTTTTATTAAGGGCTTAGACTCTAATCGTGCGTCTATTAGTATGAAAATTGGGTTAAAATTTATAGCTAAAATATGAACTACTTGACAGAGCTGTGTTAAAAAATGTGAAGATGGCAAGAGTCAAGCACAATCGTGTGCCAACTAGACACAGCTATGATTAAGAGTACTTTTTGTAGGAAAATGAATTAAGAAGCAGGCACAAACTTGTGCAATTATGGCATATAATTGTGTGTCGAGGGATTTGATAGCTCATCATCCAAGAGCTTTTAAAGGAAACGCTTCTTATTCTTAGGGCAACTTGTAGGAGATATAAAGAGGATATTTTAGATGCATTTGGGGAGAGAACAGCTCTTAGAGGTACAAGAAACCCTGGAAGATTGAAGGATCAAGAAAGTGAAGATTTAAGATTTAAGATTCATGATTAGTCATAACTATTTCATTCTTCTTCTATTTCTTATACTTTTTATTATGGTTTTATTTTTTTGTGGATTCTTGAGGATTGATAACAATATGTTAGGTTAAATTTTCTTTGTTAGAATTAATAACCTAAACATGATGTAAGTTTTTAATTTAATATACTTATTATTTATTTCTTATTGTGTTTATTAATTTTAATGCTTGCTTGATCACCGATAACATGATTTTAATTGGATAATGCATTGATAGATGGTAATTCCAATAGATCTATAAACACAAGTTTAACTTAACTCAAAATTAGAAATAAATTGAGTTGATTAAATTCTTTTTTGAGTTGTGCTTCACAGTTCATGATTTTGATGTTTAGGTATTTGGATTACAATGAGATTTGAGTCTTTATTACCTTGAATGATAATTGTGAATTTAAATTACTTTAATCTTGAGAAAGATTGATTAATGCTTTAGGAAAACTTGAGATATGCATAGCTAATTGAGTAGTGCATTCGGATAGTTTAGTTATTATGAGGTAATTTAATTACTGGCAAGTTAATTTTATTGAATTATTTTTTTATCTTTGAAGTAGATTTCTTAAATTTACAACTTAGATTAATTATACAAGCATTTATTTTTAACCTTATACAATAAGAAGTTGGTAAATAAGTGATTGGATCAGAATCTCTATGGGAACGATATCTTTTGTACTACTTATCGATATCGTACACTTGTGGGTTTACACAACAAATTATTATATGGCAAATATAAAGATGATAGATTTTTTATTAGCAACTCTAAAACTTAAAAATGTTAATATATAATCTTTCAAGAAAAAAGTTAATATATAGAAGTTTGATAATTGACCTTAATTAAACATAAAAGGCTAATTTTCCTTATGAAAGAATCGAGCTGGCTAAGCAAATGAAAATTCTATTATGTATTTCTAAATCTCCTTTAGACCTCATAATCACATAAAAGAATGAATAATTAAAAGAAAAGCACAATTAAACCTAAAACTAAAGCCAAAAATCTTTAGTATGACATCATACTTGGACCTAATCATGAAAGCTTCATCACTCAACACTACAGAATTTGATTAAATAATGAGAATCTCTTTATTGCAATGATGTACAGCATTTGCATCGGTTTGCATAACTATTAGATCAAAATAAGGTGTTAAAGAATCACATGAAGGATCAACCAACCATCTTTATGATCATGCATTAGCTGCATATGTTGGCAACAACCCTTTCAACAATCCATCTGCTCTGCAACGGATAAATTGTATCAGAGATGTTACCAAACTTTACACTAAATTTTATTTTAATTTCATAATTTTAATTTATATTTTTTGATAACAAAACATTGATTTTAATTATACAAAGAAGTCACACCAAATAATTTTGACTAATTTAGATGATGTGACATATTAAAATTGCCACATTATAGTCCAATTCAATAAAAATTACCATGTCACATTCTTCATGAGACTATTGATCATAATTTTATATGATTGAATGTAAAAAAATTAACAAAATAAAATAAAATTATTGTCAATAGTCTTATGAAGAAAGTGGCGTGACAGTATAACATAACAATTTTTATTGAATTGAATTATAATGTGACAACTCTGACGTGTCACGTTATTTAAATTAGCTAAAGTTATTTTGGGTGACTTCTCTGTGTAATTAAAATCAATGTTTTGCAATAAAAAAGATACAAATTAAAGTTATGAAACTGAAATGAAATCTAACGTAAAGTTTGGTAACAATTAACCTGCTGTGCAACATATGGTTGTTGGCAAGACCGAGAGCATGAAGGTATTAACTTATGGTCTCGATAGAAACTCATAGATAATTGATGTCTACGATGGTGTTCCAATTAAGTGGGGTTATTTCACTGATTTAAATTCCACACTTCACTTTGAACTAAGATGGTTTGAGCTCAGGTTTCAGAAGAAATATATTAACATGGTCAAGAATAAGTATTTGCCTTATATTCTTGACACAGCTAAAAGAAGTAAAGATCAAAATAAGGTGGCACTACTACAATTTATATATACAGTTACGAACCAAAAAAAATTGTTGCTAAATATAATTTATGGCCATAGAATTTACAATTCTATAGCTAATTGTACTTATTAGCCACATGCATCAAAAGTTATATAGCCAAAATATTTACTGTATATTTAGCCACAAGGAATTGACTACAAAAATTAAGTTCATGGATAACAATATTAATTAGCCATAAACATGAATTATTTTATGCCACAAGATTTGATATTATGACTCACGCACAATATTAGCTACAACCCTAATAGAATGATGGCTAATATACATTATTAGCCACAACAATAACTTGTAGCTAGTTTTATAAAATTTTAGCTACAAAAATTAAATTGTGGCTAACTATTAAAATACAAATGTGAAGCTAAAAAGTTTCAAATTCCACATTGAAAATAAATAATAAATTTTTTTTTATTTTTATTATAAATAGAAATCATTAATGTTCTTTTATATATATATTTTAAAAAAGATAATGTTATAATTAAATAACATTTAAAATAAAATTTAAATTTAAAGTTTAAAATAAAACAGTAGAAATCTAAAAAATAGCTACAAAATACTTAAGTTTGGTAGCTAACTTTTAATCACACCATTTCTTATTACAACAATTTATGGAATTTATGAATTTTATAGATTTAGCAACAAATCATCATTTTGACGCTGTAGGTAACAATTGTTGTAGTGTGTTGAAGTGCCATACTACTCGCGAAGATGGATGGAGTTGTTGTTGTTGTTGTTTTTTTTTTTTTTTTTATAGATTTAGCCACAAATCATCATTTTAAAGCTGTAGGTAACAATTGTTGTAGTGTGGTGAAGTGCTATACTACTGGTGAAGATGGATGGAGTTCTAGAGGGTTAAATCCTATGACCTTTGAGACCCTTGCCATGGGTTAAGACCTGAAGCAACAGGTGATAGATGATCTTAATAATTTTATATGGTCCAGGAAATGGGAAATCAAGCCTGATAGCTGCCATGGCTAATTATCTTAATTTTAATATTTACAACCTCAACTTGTATGCTGTTAACACCGATTCTGTCCTTGAGCATCTGCTGCTTCATATGCCAAACCGATCAATTCTTGTTGTGGAGGACATTGATTAGCTCTATCATGTTAAGGAATCGTCAAGCACAAGATCATCAAACTGATAGTAATAGCTAAACTTCTCGGCTTCCTCAGGTTATTATCTATATCCTCTGCTTATACCAACACTTGGAATTTGTTTCAAGTTAATACTTATATGATTTAAAAACTATTAGTCATCAACTTATGGTCACGATTCCACTATTGTTTCAAGAAAATGACTTTGTTTTGGAGAGGTATGCTGTATGCCAGAGTAGTCCATTCAGTGCATTGTGACATTGTGGGGTTCTTGCAGGGCTGGATCAGGATTCCTTGTCTCCTGCTTGCTTTAGTGCAAATTGTCAAGTACTCGAGTTTATTTGGATTGATGTTTCTGAATATTTTTATTGTTTCTGTGTAAACTAAGATTGTAATGAAGCTGCATATGTTGTTTGTTGTTATTGTTTTTTTCCTCTCTGGACTTCTTAATGCCATTGATGGCCTATTATCATGCTGAGGGGATGAAAGGATTATCGTATTCACTCAGCATTGCTAAGAGCAGGTCGTATGGACATGCACATATACCTGTCCTACTGCACATTTTCTACCTTCAAGCAGCTAGCAGCCAATTACTTGGATATTTTGGATCATGATCTCTTTTCTAGCATTGAAAGGCTCATCAAAGAAGTTCAAGTTAGCCCTGCTGATGTTGCAGGTGAATTGATGAAGACCAAAGATCTAAAGGATTCTCTAAAAGACCTGATCAAGTTTCTGGAAAACAAGGTAAATTTTGAAATTTTTGAATCTTATCATTTGTTATTAGATTTCCTGGTGATATCAGTATGATTAGATTTTCTGTTTCTATAACTTAGAACTTTAGATAACTCTGTTCTTCATACATGATTCAGATACTTGGGTTTTTTTCTTTCACCTTTGCATTTCTTCTGTTAGTTGTCGTACAAGCATCTTGCAGAATCTATATTTCCATGTGCAAATTTATGCTTATTGACTTGAATTCTTTTATGCTGGGATTACTACATCAGAAATTGGAAGCGAAGTCCTCAGCCCTGAACCCCTTGGGATCACAAGGATTTGATGTGAGGTCAGAACAATATAGCGACAGCTTCGGTCAGAAGGATGAGCACATCCAGAAGTCCTGCAGGAACTGTAAATTTGGTGAAATTGCCTTCCAAAATGATAATGATGTGAAGTCTGTTGGAGCTTATTCTACTCCATTTAACGAAAGCAACTGTGAAGTGAAGGCATAAGTTGAGACTATCTTTGAATCTGTTCTGTTGAAGCGTGGAAATATAGCTGCCAATTGAACCTTGAGTTCTCTATAATGCCGTTCACTTTCATGTTTTGGTGAGTTTGCACGTCCAAGAGTCCAAGGAACCGCAAGGACATACATTTTGGCTATTCCCTTTTTTTATAAGCAGCTGTTCGATTTGGCAAAATGAAGAATTTGAGTTTTAACTTTTGAGAATTTCAGTTACTATTGGTTTCTGTTAACCAAAAACCCCCATTTTGAGTAGGCTGAGATGTGGATAAACTTATCTTAAACATTTCACTTACCATTCATCCCAAATATGCAACCATTATCAAGTCTTAAACAATTCACACCATGATTGAATCAGTAACCACACTGCAAAGCATTTAACTTTATACATTCATATTAATTGAACTTCCTAAATCAACTAGGTAATTAAGTTTCGTGCCTAACACATCTAGGTGGTACTTAACCTGCAAAATTAGCAAAACATGATTGGATCACTTACAACCATATTGCTAAATACGAACATTGTTTTCAGGACAGAAAGTTACATGACCCTTTCAGAATCAATTGAGCAGCAACTGAAACTAAGAGCCTTTCATGGTTTTCAGCCAGCCTAAACGTTTCTCACTTTTTAATGATATAAATGTCTCTATCCAACGTGGGCACTGAAACAAATCAATGGCAGAACTACGTAAGCCATTATCCAGACCTTGCATTCCATTTATGATTGAAATGCAGTGATCTAGAGAGCACGGATCATCAGATTAAATGATTGCAGTTCCTCCCAGTTCTGATACAATGTTCTGTACTAGTGCAGCATATGTGCTTGCATAAACTGAAGTGGGTGGCTTTACCGACCTGCTTTTATTGCGTCCATCTTCATCCATTTGGTAAACATTTGCCTTTCTGAGCGAAACAATACGCTGGTGATCCAGATTAGCAGATAGCACAATTGGATTTGCTCCCAATTCTGATACACTGTTCTGTGGTAGTGCGGCGTGTGCATTTGGATTCAGTGAAGTTCTGTGCGCGCATCCTTTGCGTCCAACTTGGAAAACATTTGCCACCATGAGTGAAATATTACGTTGGTTATCCAGATTCCGCTGGTAAGCAACCCACAGCATGCATAAATTAGGCAACAATTCTTTAAGAAATTCAGTTTAATGCAGTAGCACCAAAATCTCAGACTTCGTACTTTCAAACTATACTACTTGTAACTTTAAAGATTGGAAATTGGATTTATTTGGTAAAAAAGAAAACAAGTATTATGCTTGGTGATCAATTTAACAAGCTCATCAATAATGTAAACTGAAATTCAGTAGGGCCTAACATCGCTGAGTCAACACTTTGATTTTAAATATTTATACGGAAAAGGCAAAATTGCTTGAACTCAAACAGACATGATTTGACAATAATTCAATTTAATAGATTTTCTCACATGATTTATTCCAAACAATGACAAATGAATCTAAATTCTTTTCTCATCAACCAAACACCTCGAATTCACCTTAAAGCAATCTATGCATTGTGCAACTACAATCTACTAAAACCTAGTGAAAATAAAAATGCTTGAATCTACACATAAATTAACGAAAAGGGTCGCCGATAAATACACAAAAAATCAGTGACTATGAATAAAATTGTACCTGATTTAGCCGTTCAATTTCCTTTGCTAGACGATCGACCTTCGAAGTGAGTCCTGATACATCCACCTTCGAAGCGAGTGCTGATACATCCACCTTCAATCTCTTCGCTTCTCTACGCAACTCCTCATTATCAGACACTTGCTGGGGAACAGACTGATCTTTTTGATCTGCCGATGACTGGAAACAGGGCCGAGTGACATTATTTTTTGTGCAGCTTCTCTTGCACACAGGACAAGTGCATTTCTTCTTCGAGTTCGAACAGTGCTTAAACCATTGCAGACTGGAATTTGAAACGCAAACCAAATCAAACAAAATCAGACACAATACTACAAAGACGTGAAATACATAGATATAAAAGGATTGATAGATGTATGTAAACAGTGCCAGTGTTCATGGAATATACGGCCACACACAAGATGGCTTGGAGATTTTCAATGATGGGTTTCAGATCCTCGAAGCAGATAGAGCAGATGGTTTTGGAATTGTTGTTAACAGCCATGGTTGCATTCATCTGCTTCCCCTTTTCAGGGATGGCACCTCCTTTTATGTGGCAGAAAATGGAGGAAGATTTCATTGCTTAAAAATTAAAATTGCGGGAAGAATATGGAGGGAAAAAATCTATATTTATTTTGGGATTATTATAAAAAATAAAAAATAAAAATAAAAATCTGCTTTCTCAAAAAAATAAAAAATAAAAATCTATATTTATTTTGGGATTATTATAAAAAATAAAAAATAAAAAATAAAAATAAATAATATAAGTTATATTATTTCAACCGTATTATTATAAAAATATTATATTCTAACTGTATTAATTATATACTTTTCTAATTTGAGTGAAAGTTAATCTATAGTTTTAGAATAGAGAGCGTACTTGAAAATTTTATTTCAAAAATGTTACATTTTGGCAAATTTCTTGTTTATAATTTTTAAATTACTTAATAATTAACCATCTATTTATTGAATATATTTTAAAAAATAATTTTTTTCATGCTAGATTACACAACAATTAAATTCGAAATAAAGCTAATTGTGAAAGAAATTATTAATTTTAAATTTGAAATTATTAATTTTTTTTTATGTTAGATTCCAAGAAGTCACTCAATTTCTTAATCGCCACCGTACCGATGTGATCTATATAATCAGCGTCTATTAATTAGGATTCATCATACTATAATAAACTCAATTTTTATAACTGACATTGCGACTCAAATGAAATTTGCCTTGCTGAAATAACATTTTTGATAAGTTTTGATAATTGTAACTCTCGAAAGACTTGTAAACAATATACATATATGTGTATATATATACAACACATGCACACTAAAATAGTTTTAATAAAATTTAATAATTAAATCAATGTCAATATGATAAATCTTCATTAATATAGTATTAATTACATAATCATACATATTGAAGTAGTGCCAATTTTAAATTTATTTTTATGTTAAAAATAAAAATTATTTAGATATTATAATTATTATTACAATTAAAACACAATAAATTAAGATATATTAAATTAATAAAAATAATGTATTTAAAATTATATTGTAACTTCAGGGATCGAATAGAACTTATAATTTTTCAAATTGGTCCATTTAATGGTAAATTAAATGATAAACAAGGATCTAATAATATAATAGGTCAAACTCTAAGAATGTTATAGTAATTAGCCCTATTTTTTTTTTCTATAACAATTAAGTGGTTGTAACATGTAAAAATAAATAAAGTGTATGCAGTATTAAAATGATTAAATTGCTCATAATAATGGTTTAAATTTACTTTTTTTTTTATCAAAAAAACAACAATTATAGATACTTTATATCTGTATTTAATAGGATTATTTGTAAAAAAATAATAATAATTTTTAGCGTTTTTTACAATTTGAACATAACTTTTTAATTTTAACAAATTAAAGCATTAATTTCAAAAATTTTGCAATTCAAAACTCGACTTCAAATTTTTTTTTTGGAGAATTCTATATTCCTCTAGACCAGCAACGCTCGATCTTTGTAGGGAAGCATCTTGAGGATGGAAGGACTCTTGTTGATTAATAATAATAATAATTAGTGTATGCTTTTTCAAGGGTGATAAGATCTTTTTTTTAATTTTCAAGATCTTTTAATTTTAAAATAATGTATTGTTGAAGGGCAATTTTTAAGTAACCTATTGTGTACACTTAATTTTTTTTAAATTGTAATAAATAAAAATTAAATTATTAAATTTTATAAAATTTCACAACTAAAAATTTGTGTACACTTCATTGTTCTTGTCTTTTTCTCCCCAAGATTGTCATACTTGTTTGTTATAAATAAAAATTAACATATTAAATTGTTAATTTTTATAAAGTTTAACAACTAACATTCATATCGTTTAAATCCATGTGTGTTTAGTTTTACGCTCTTTAGACATACAGGTTTTCTTTTATAATCTTTATAATTATTATAAATTATCATTTTGATTCTTTCACTTTTTTTAATATTTGTTAATTGTTTAAGTCATTAATATTTAATATTCACAAATTTTAATTTAAAATAAATATTATATTTACAAGTATAGACTTGGATATTGTATGCTTAAAAGTAAAGTGAGACTTATATCTTTATAAATGATTTTTATTAATTATTTAATTGATTTTATAATTTTATATTTTGAAATGGAAAATTTATAGTACTTTACAAATACATTGTGGTCCTCAAATATTATTTATTTTTATTTTGTTATTTATAATTATAATTTAATAATTAGTAATAAATTAAAATTATCATATCAATTATAATTTGATATGAGATACTATTAGTTTACATAAGTAAATGATAAAATAGTTTATTAATAAATAATAAAAAGGTAGAATGATGGATGAAAAAATAATTTATTTAATTTCCATTATTTATAAATTTTAAAATATTTTCAAAATTTTTTGGAGATATTAATTGTTATTTTTAAATAAAATATTTATTAATCAAAATTACAAAAATAATAATTGTTATTAATTTTTTAGATTATAAACTTAATTAAGGTGGAATATAAATATTTAAAACATTTTATTTATAATAATTAATTGAACTTTTAATTATTAAACTTTTTGTAATATTTACTTATTTTAAATTAAATCTAAAAATATTTTATTTATATGTATAGAATTAAATAATGTCGGTTTAAAATTAAAATAAAATTTATATTTGCACAATCAATTTGTGTTGATTATTTAATTATTAATTTTTAAATTTTACAATCTACAATATAAAATTTATAATATTAACATTATTGATTCAGATTAAAAGCAGTTAAAACATGCAAATATAAGCTGAACCAAAAGCTTCTGTACCAGTTGGTACAGTGATTAAAAAAAAAAAAAAACCAAAAGCATTCAGACTTCAATTCGTGAGTAGCTGAGAATCAGACTTCTGAGACTAATACCCACAAAGATTGAAGATCTCACGCAAATCAACCATAAAAATAATGCAACAATTCATCTACAGTAAGGCATTCAAATCCATATTAGTCTTCTGCCACAGCAATTAAATTTGAAATAGAGCTAAAAGCGAAAAATTGCAACTACACTTACAGTCACTGCAAATTCACCTTCTGAGACAAATTTACACAACAATTCTGACTTGTAATTCAAATTCATCAATACCCTTTTTAGTTCCTCTTCTCTTGGTCCTCAAACTTCCTTCCAGAGTTGTGATATTATCACATCCATTTCTATGTATTTATGACTTTCCCTAACTTTATCAAGGTCTACATGAGGTGCAAAAAGGAATAACCAGTTCCTTATAAATGTTTCTATCACAGCCAATTCTTGCTCACATTCTGTGATATAATACGTCATCAATCGAATTGCATTCTTGAGTGAATTCTCGGAATCTGGCAATGTTTCATGCGTCCAGAAAATCTCCAAGCGAAAAATTGCTCTGAGCAATCGAAAGACAATGTCATCAATGCGCCGTTTTTCTTCTTCTTTTTCTTCTTCACATATCTTCTCAACAAACTGTTCCTTGCTCTTCTTCAATACTCTCTCTGCTGCTCCCAAAATGTCAAGAATCCTTCGGATTACCACAGAATTTTCACCTTGAGCTACCCCTTCATGTGGAGTTTCAAGAATTAGAAATGTCTCCTTCATATCATTATATTTCTGATATGGCATCAAAAATATTAGATGAACAAGGGCAAAAGAGATATCGAACGCCACACTGACTGCTCGACAATATAATCCAATCTGAGCCCTCTTATCACCATGACTGCATTTGTCGTGGTCTTTTAGCCACTCCAAGAAACACTTCTTTGAATCTTTACCTTCAGCTTTTTGTATCATTGCATGAATATCGGCTTCTAGTTCCTGAATTCTCCTAGTCTTTTCATCGAGTTCTTCAAATTTCTGGAAATCAGCTTCTTCTTCTTCTTCTTTCTTGGAATTCTTGGCCCTGTGATCCACACAAATATCGACCTTTAGTTTATCAAATATATTCTTCACATCAATGCACCCGACACTATTTTCTTCTTTCTTGGTCTTCTTAGCAATTTTGTCTTCATTAATCACAATCCCATCACTGCTTTTGGGCATCTTGGTGGGTTCTGTTATTGCCACCGCAGCATCAAGATTATAAAGATTCTCGTGCCAGTAACCAATACCCACATCTTTAGTTCCACTTACACTAGCTTCATGAAGCCCAATAGAAGGAAATTTGCATATTCTTGGTGGTATCATAAAATCAAACTTCTTGATCTTATTGATATCATCAGAATATTTCATTTCATTTGGTTTCTTGCGATCCCGTAATTGTTTTTCAAGAGTGTTAATTGCAACTTGCAAATAATCGGTTTTTTGCCCTATATTCTCATCATCAGGTTGATTGGAAGAGTTGCTTTTGTCTTTTTTCTCATCCATGTTGGTGGTTTCTAAGGTATATCAAAGAACAGAGAAGTACCCAACGCAAGAGCCAAAAGAGATCACAAAGATTGCAAAAAACAAAGAAGGAAAAGAGTACAAAAAATGGGTTCTTGCAGAAATTTTCAGAGCTTTTCTTGATTTTACGCCTAATTGTGGGTTTTGAAAACGGGTTGTTTCTGTTTCTGTTAAAGAAAATGTTGGTTTTTATAAGAGGAAAATAATGAGACCTTGTGCCTGGTTTTAATGATTTCTTTCTTGGGCTTCACTGGAAATTGACAGTTTACAGTCTTGAGAATTTCATTTCAGATGAATGGCCAATTTTGATCTACATTTTTTTTACAGTTAATTACACGAATGGACCAAGTTTGATTTCGTGTTTTAAAATACGTTTTGCTTGCTTTTTCTCTTTCATTTTTGTCCACCTTCTTTTTACTTATGAACTTCGGCGTTTTTGGCTTCTTTTAATTTTTTTCTGTCACTTTTTATTTATTATTTTGAAGTCATCTTCAATTTGATTATATGTATTTATTTAATTTATATATTTTAAATAATTTTAATTTTATATTTTAAATAATAATTTTTTTAATTTTAAAACTTACTATTATTTAGAATATAAAAATTAAACTAACTAAATTAAAAATTACTCATAATATTTAATAATTATTTTTTCATAACTATTTAAAATATAGAAATTAAGCTAATTAAACTAAAAATTACATATAGTATTCAATAATTATTTTTTCAACAAAAACAATAAAAAATTATGAAATATATCAAATAAATTATTATTTTTATTATTAATACTGATAAAAGTAAAAATTCTATTTATGATCTTAATTTTATTATTAATAATAAAAAAATTGAAAAAACAACAAATAGTGACAAATATCAACAACTGCAATTTTTTGTTCATTTTTGTTGATGTTTGTTATTTTTGTTAAAAAAAAATAACAAAAAAAATTGTGAAATATATCAAAAAAATTATTATTTTTATCATTAATACTAATAAAAGTAAAAATTTTATTTATGGCCTTAATTTTATTATTAATAATTAAAAAATAATTAAAAAATAAAAATAAAAAATTATCAACAACTGTAAAATTTTGTCAATTTTTGTTGTTTCAGTTGTTTCCATTTGTTGATTTCTTTTGTTTTTCTTTAAAAACAAAAAAATAACATCAAAAAATAACAAAAAATTATGAAATATATCAAAAATTTATTATTTTTATTATTAATATTAATAAAGTAAAAAATTTTATTTATGGCCTTAATAAAAGAACAATAAGCAACAAAAAAAACAACAAATAAAAAAAACTTCTTAGACATCTTAATAAACAAATCAAATTAATAAAAAAATTAAAATCCTTATTCCTTAAGAACATAAAAGGGGAAAAATTGTTTATTGCTTGTTACAACAATTGAAAATATTTAATTTATAATTATTCTGATGAAGAAAAAAAAGATATACATTTTAATTGAAGTTGTTGGTTCCAAAAAAAAAAATACTGCAGTTGAATTGATCAATTGAGAAAGAGTGAGAGAAAAAAAAAAAGTTTGAAGAAAAATAAAACGCCGATGAAAAAAATATTTGAAGAAAAAGAAAATGTTGAGAAAAAAAGACAAGTGGAAAAAGGTTGAGAAAAAAAAAGACCACTTAAAGAAAAAAAAAAGTAGTTCATTTTTAAAAGAAAAAATTTTAAAAGACCAATATTGAAAGATTTAATGAGTTAATGCTTTTATAAAAATTTTATGTGTTGATCTATATGTGAAAAGACCCCATTTTTTTTTAAGTAAGCTTAAAACCATAATATCAATGGATTGATCCATATGAAATAAGAACTAAATAAGCTCTACCAAGGATTGCCAATCATTTGGTATATATCGAGTTTTCTCCTCCGTTTTTAGTAACAAAATGAACCAAAAGTAGAACCGAACTTAGAGTTAGCATCATAAATAAAGATGGATTTGTGAATGAGAAATACAAGTTTCCTATACTCATAGGAATCAATGGGAGAATGGCAAATTGCTCAAGTGGGCTGTTGGGTGTAATCGTAAGAAACACTTTTAATTTCTTAAGCTTTGTATGCATTTGGAGTTGAAGCTTCAAGCAAACTTGGACAAATTATATATATAAATATATGAAATCTCAGACACTATAATTATGTACATGTTTTTTTGAAGGCTAATTATATACTTATATTTGTTAATTTAAGTTAAACTATAATAATAATATTATTATTATTATTATTATTATTTAGTTTTAGTTCTCATTTTTAATATTTAAGAAAATAATTTAAGTTAAATGGTTTCAATTTTAAAAACAGTTAAGTAATAGCTTTAATATGACTTATTGTTTTATAATTTTTATGTAATTATTAAAAATAATTATATTTTTTAAAATATTAATAAAAAATTAATTAAATTCTAAAATATCAAAATTATACTTCTTTTAAAAGTGTAGGCACTAAAAACTGCAAATAAAAAAAATTGACTGATTGAAAATTTATTTCATTGATGGATAAGACCAATATAGATAATTTTTAAAAGGCCTATTCGTGCTAAAAATTATAATATTTTTATCTTTTTACAAATATATATCTAATTTTAAAAATTAACAAAACTAATTTTTAAACTAATTTTTTACAAATATATAGATAATTTTTAAAAGGCCTATTCGTTTTGTCATGTTTCTTTGTAGGCTTTGCTTGTTATGTTTTTTTTTTTCTTAACATAATTAAGAGTTGCGACAAGATTTTCTTCGTTTTTTTGGGAACTTTGCTTACGCTGATTTTTATTCAGCCAATTTTCACTTGGATCATATGTAGGATTGGTTGATTATCTTATAAAATGGCTAAAAAAACGAAAATTTGAAAACTTGTTATAAATCTAATCTTGGGATTAAAATATGACTGTTGACTATCTGATATTTAAATTTTTTATAATTCTAAATTATGGTCAAATCAGGTGCTCATTACTTGAGGTAGCTACATGTCGGTTTTGGCCCAGAACTGGCCAAAATTGAAACCTGAACCTTGAGTTATAAGGGTCCAGTTCAATTCAGCATTTTTGTTGAACTGAAAATCATACGGTTCCAATTTCGAACTGAATTTTGAGAAAAAATAAGACCGGTACAAGTAGTCGTTTAACTTACGTACCCACTTACAAAATGTATGCCTTTTTGTTTTTTCTTTTTTTTTTTTAAAAAAATATAATGAAAATTTATAATCATCAAATTAACCCCACCAACAACGAAAAACAATCACATTTCAGGGTTAAATTTGAAAATTAAAAAAAAAAACAATTTTGTGACCATAAATAGGGATGGGAAGGAGAAAGAAGTTGCAAAAAATTTTTATACTCTCTATTGTCTCTCCCACCAAATTCTCTAGAATCTACATTGTATACAAATTCTCTAAAAAAAATTTTCTGTAATCCTCTGTTATCTATTATATTATTCTCTCCTCTCCAAATTCATAATTCATTTCCTTAATTTATTCATATTTTATTATATATTATATCCCATAATATATTTTTTTATTAATTCTCTATAATTTTTTAATTTATATCACACTCACATTATTTTCACTTCTTAATTTTTTTTTTTCACAAATGGCAAGTGGAAGTAGTAGTCACAGAAGCCAATTTTTTGGAGAATCATTATATCCAAATATAGTTGATTTGAATAATATGATGAAAAATTTACAAGATGATATGCCAACAAATGAATAAAGAAATATGAAGAATCATTATATCCAAATATAGTTGATTCGAATAATATAATGAAAAATTTACAAGATGATGTGCCAACACATGAATAAAGAAGTATGATTTCATAAACATAAATAACAATATGTACAAAAACAATTTACATGATTCTAGTTCAATCAATTATACCTAATCCTAATTGGAATTGAATCTTCAAAGCTTTCCTTATTCATAATACTTTTAACCATTTTATTTAACAAAGAAAATTAGGACTACGACCTATTTTAAATTCTTCAAAGCTTGGAGGTCTTATTTAAACTCTTCCAAGTACTTTTCTTTAAAAACAAGTAAGCTAACATCTCATAATGCACAGTTTTTTCACTCAACATGTTATGATAGTCATTGCTTGGATCTCTATAATCCTTATGATCTCATTTCAACAAAGAATGGTACTTATAATCATCACTTAATACTTTGCCCTTATGAATAATTTTTTGAATCGTGTGGTTGACAATTTTGACATGTTCAATCAAAGTGTGTTCAGACTTCATTTTATATCCAGCGAAATTCACTATTAGCCATCTAAGTCTTTTTTTTTTCGCAGTTCTACAGACTAGAAGAGTATGAAGTGTACGTGCCTAATTAGGATGAGGCTTATTTCTTTTAAAGTCTCAATTGCGAAGTCATCAAATCCTCTCCAAGCGCAATCTATTCCTTAAACACATTAAGGAAGAACAAAAAGAAATATTAGATAGTTAATAAATCTCAAGCTAATACACATAAAAAAAAATACATATAGGTCCAAATATGAACTTAAAATACAATTATGTATCGAATATTATACATAGGAATTCTTCTTAATTTCAGAAAATTTTCTAGGCTAGAATTATAATTTTTGAGTAAATTAAAAAATTCAATTAAAATTGTATTTCAATTATTATCACTCTTTCACTTGTACTTTATAAAATTATAAGTATTTTACTAGAATTTTTCTCAATTAAATTAATTTGATTTTGAATTTTTATTTTTTCAAAAATAAATTTCATATTAAAAAATATATTTTAATAAATAGAAAATTTTTACAAAAAATTTGGAGTCCAATGGTGGTGGGGGCATCGAGAACTACCACGGAAAATACTTCACACACCCCCCACTTGTCATTATTGTGTGTGTGGCTGATTTTCTATTTTGGTTGACTTCAAACAATAGCCAGCTCTTGCCCACTCTTGTGTGCAGTGTGTGTAAGTGCTATAACGCCTTCAGGCAAATTCTATTTTTAGAATTTTTGTACCCCCTATTTTTTACTGTTTGAGTTCAATGGTGTAACCAAATTTCAAATTCGAGACCTATAGGTATGTGTTTGAGTTTCAAACTCTTAACCCATGAGTATCAAAGTACTTCATCCTCAACCTTGGAAAAAATTTCAAGTATGAGAATTCTAGAATATGACTTAGTAAGGTGCCAAATTTGATCAACCATATCTTTCTCTACACTTAACTAAATTTAATATTCTTTATATCACTTTAAAGGTTGCATTACAGACTACAAATATATATACAAATCATGGCATGAAACATAATATACAAGACAAAAAATGTGCATGAAGTTGTTGCTTTAGTCATGTTCATATACACAAAATTTATTAATTTCAAGCCATAGAAACAAAATTAATCAACAAGTTAATATGTGAATCATCAATTATGCTCTGATACCAATGTAATAAAGCGAAATTAAAATCACAAACCAGTTAGGATGGCATACCTCTTAATGATCCTATAAGTATTTATTTATTAATACTATCATACCTCGTCTCACATAGCCCGAGATGGACATTTAAAACTAACCACTTAGCAAACCATTTAATTTAGTCTAAATATGTTATAAAAATCATTATATTTGCAAAAGGATTGAAATAAATCTCTTATAAAAGTTTGGTTTTATTCATATGTTACATTTGGGGAATATGAACTTCTACTATAATATGTGTTTATGAATAATGATATATTTATAAAGCAATTGGGTAATATAGAAAATCACATTTTTAAACTAGATTGATATTAATCATTACAAACTAAAAACATTGTAGAGAAAAACATCATTAAAGCAATATAAAACACATTTTCAAAACAGATGCTTTACATATAGCCTAGCCACCACTATTTGACTTTAGAAGATATTCTTTTACAATACTTATACAAACAAGGTTAACAAATAAAAGTACAAGGCTTCTCTAAGGAGGATGTTGGCCAACCTTACTTTAAAACTTCTATACACGCTCTTTTAGCTCAATTCACCACTGTCAAGCCCTGCTATCTAAAATAGTTTAAAAAACAAAGTAAAGTAAGTACATAAATACTCAGTGAATAGAGGTTATAAGCAAAAAACCATTTAACTTAATTTAACATAATAAATAACTCAACTCAAAATACTAGAGCATTTATAATCAAATTATAATTCACTTAAAACATTTAAGTCGTTCTTGCTTTTAACCTTATGCAAAGCTTAACCAAGTGAAACACATGCCTTTGTAAACATTAATAAAATTTTATATGTATTAACCATCCCTAAACAAACATCATAACTTGGCCATAACATATAGACCATCTCAAACTCACTCTCTAGGCGCACTTGAAGGCTAACTCTTCGACGATGTTAGCATGGAACAACCCTTTTCTCTTCACTATTCTACAATCAAGTGCCTTGTTGTTTATTGTGCAATAGTAAATAACACAATCTCAAATGTACATATAACAAATCAACACATTCACACAACTTACATAGGGAGGTAATACACAAAACCCAATATCATTTCAATCTTAATCAATCAAAATGTTGCTAACACATTAGTAGTTCATAGATCATTCGAAATCAAACAATCTTCATCACAATTCAATGAAATAAAACCAGGTTAAGCATACACTCATTTAAATCACCAAGTAACTAAAATGATCTCAAATTAGATTACAAAACAAAAACATATGGTAGCAATGCATTTAATTTGTACACTTGAAACCATTATTGTTAAAACTTAAACAAGTTATTCAAGTAGTAACAAGGCTATATTGAAACCATTGTAATTCATCAATTCAGTTCATCAAACAATATTAAAAATCTCATTTTATTGCTATTACAAAAAGTGATAAATTTCTTGAACATCTATTCACTAAAATAGCCCACAAAACGCATCCATCCAGTTTATCAACTTGCTTACTTTACACATGCACTTTCCTTACCTTTTCCAACACCTAAAACATGAAATTTTATTTATAAGCTATAAATATAAAAATCATATACACTGCTCTAATCATGCAGCTTCCAAGTGGTAAGAAAAATATATAATTGAACTTAACTCTATAAATCAGGTTCATTAATTCTAAAAGGGCTATTTTCAGGCATAACTTGGAAAATTTTTTTTGACTTGTAAAAAATGAATTTGGAGCCCAAATTTTAAAAAGACCTAGATTTATATATCTACTACATACCGTAAAAATTTCACTTCATTTGGACAACTACAGAGAGAGTGATAGATAGTTGAACACAACCATGTTAACTTACTTTGACAAATTGAGCATTGAAATGTATATCTTTGTTAGACCATCATACATGCCAAATCAACTCTAACTCAAAACTAAAAAATTATAGGGGACTCTTCAAAGTTTTATTATAATCAAACTAATATTAATTTAGAGTTTTTTTTAACTCAAGTTATGATCAAAACCCAAAAACCCAAAAACTGTTGCTCACTAACCCAAAAACTCTAAAACCCAAAAACTGTTGCTCACTAACCCTAACTCAAATCCATAAAAACACTAAAATTATAATGCAAGGAAGAAGACGTAATTGTCATTTTATGTAAATAACTTAGTCATTTCTAATGATTATAGAGTCTCTAGAATTATTAATTAGAATGCCAACTGTTAGGGATTGATTTATCCATTTCTGTTATTTCCTTATTTTATATTGTAGTTGCTGGCACTACACTATAGTTAGTGTGTGTAATGGTTATATTTTTCGTTGTAACCCAATAGGTAAGATCATGCTGATGTTATGAGAATTTCCATTTTTTCCTAGATTCTTCTCTCCCTCTCTCTATTCTCTATTATTCTCTGCTTTCCCTTCTTCTTTCTCAGTTGAAACAGTGACTTAACTTTTGGTTGGATTATTTGGTATCAGAGTAATTCCAATCCAAAAATCTACCTGCCATATCCAAATCTTCTTACCATGGCCGTCTCGAATAATACCAGATCTCAGGATCTTAAAAAGTTTAAAGAAACTGTTAAGAATATTATGAAGGGAATGTTGTAGGAGCACAACAAGAAAGAATAACAGACCATTACTGAGTTAATAAGTAAGAAGTAAGACTTCATGCTCACCTCTATACACTTAGTTGCTCTAGGGTAGGGCTCAGATTCTGCTTCAGGAACTAACACTCTCAAGCACCAAGAACTTATGCCAAACAACTTTATGGATTTAAGTAACAAAAACAATCGAAACTCAGCTAAGGGTGGCTACCAGATGGCTACTTGATTCATGAAGATTGAATTTGCAAGGTTTGATGGAACATATTTGGAGGAATGACTATTCAAGTGTGATCTATTCTTTCAAATTAATTACACTCCCATGACAGTTAGAGTCAAGTCAGCAGCTATCCCTTTGGAAGGGTGGGCCCTCTAATGGCACCAATCCTTCATCAATAATCACAACAAGGCAGACGAGCTGGGGTGGGATGAATACATCAAAACTATTAAGGGAAGATTTGGAGAAAATGTGTATGAGGACCTTATGGTGGATTCGAAGGGGTTGATTCAAACGGGGTCATTGCAGGATTACCTTGAACAAATTGATGTATTGTCACATAAGGTAACCTTATCTAAAGAATATTCATTGAGCTACTTCCTTAGTGGGTTGAAGGATGAAATAAGAATACCGTTGAGGATGTTTGGCCCTAAGAATTTACAATAAGTATATACCCTCATCAGAATGCAATAATAATAACTTTCTGCAACTAGAACTGACAAGAATTACTACAATAAACCCATACCAAGCACCCAAATAACCACTATTGTAAGCCCCTCTAATTTCAAACCTCTATTGTTACTAACCCCCCCAACCATTAGTTCTAAAACAAATACTGCTACTACTGTACCCAAGCCACCCTAATTCACTAGCTCGACAAATAATAAGCTATTTCAACCCAGAACTTGAAGACTTATTGATGAGGAGATTAATGAAAAAAGGGGATAAGAATTTGTGTTTTTAATGCGATGAAAGATTCACTCCAGGGCATCAATGTAAGAAAAAGCAATTACACATGATTAGGGGTGGCCATAGTTTGGAATTGAACAGTTCTGGTTTGTTCTAGTTTTGGTTCCGGTTTCGAACTGCATTTTGGTTCGGAACCGGATTTCTATTGGGAATTGGAACTAAACCGGATTTCAATTCTAATTTTTTTTTATTTTCTAATTTTATAATTATATTTAAGAAATTTAAAATATTGTAATAATTTTTAAAATAATTTAAATTAAGTAAAAAACACTAATGCAATTAAAAATTAAAGTGAATAAATTTTAACTAATAAATGAATTAAAATTAACAATGAAAATAATAGAAAAAATTAAAGGGCTTGAACTTAATTTTCTTACCAAAAATTAAATTGCCTACGTATCCTCTTGGGGTTTAGAGGAATCAAAGCCAACGTAATTCTCTTACCTTTGAAAAATTTTTTTGATACCCCTTCTACCAATGCCGGAAGTTGAAGTTCCCTCGGTTCTGGTTGTTGTCATCTCTATAAATTCGTCATCATCATCATCCCTCTTAATTTCTTGATCCCGTATAGTTACTCTTGTCCAATCATCAACACACATTTGAACTTCAAGTGATTCAGGAGTCATGTTTGAGCGTGTTTCATCCAAAATATTCCCTCTCGCACTAAAAGCTTGCTCAACAACAACTGTTGAGACATGACATGCTAAAACTTGTTTAGTAATTTTGGCCAATATTAGGTATGTATTTTGATGTTGGCTCCACCATTTGAGAACTGGAAATTCTTTACCTATTTTGTTGTCACTAAACTCAAAAGAAGTGGTTAAATAAATGTCAAGTTCAGGTGCTCCGATTGATCCTCGAGGTTTTTTTTTTGTCATTCAAGTAATATACGATCCCCCACACTAAGTTTGCCGATTTCAACACTTTGAACTTGACATGTAGGTTGAGAAGAAGATGAAACATCACCATATTGCATTTTAAATTCATTAAATAATTCTCCTAAAACTCTTCTAACATCATTAATAATATTATCAATATCAATTTCAAATTCATCAATATT
>CATIWM010260236.1:0-12156 GCA_949671775.1 Mallotus repandus
GGCACTGGACCCACATGGCTATGAAGAAGAATTTAGTAGTAGTAGTAAGTAGGGTAGGAAAAGAGAAATTGTCCAATAGCAATTGCACAATTTTGTTCCTTGATGAACAACTGTCCTCTATACAAATTAATGTTTATTACATTAATTAATCTTATGTTTTTTAATGGTTTCCACCATCTAATATATTAGGAGCCTTAATCATTTTTACTTTGTTGTTGATTGAAGTGATGCTGATATTATCGTTTTAAGATCACCCAAATCCAAAATGCGGCCCACCAAATTGTGCTTGTCAATGAAAAAATAACCAATGAAACTAAAATACATACTTTTTTTTAATATAAATTAAATGATTTTTAATTATTATAACTTTAATACATGATCCAGCATCTTGCAACTCCCCATTACTTAACTTTCTAATCATCTTTTGTTTCTTTTTGGCAACCATTTACTTTGGAAAGATCCAAAAAGATAACCCCATTTTGATACTTAGTTTTCAAGTTGGAAATCCCTTTATGGATATGTTCAAATCATGAATATATACACAAATTTTTTTTTTTATTTTGAACATATTATATTTGATAATTAAATTTATAAAATGTATATTAAATATTTTATAAATCATTAGTAAAAAATTTTTAACAACTAATTTAATATGACTATTTAAATGTAAAGTGTTGTTTAAGTAAAAATAATTTTTTATCGATTAATTTTAAAAGTTATTAGGAGTAATTTAATTTTTTTAATAGTCCAAACCTTGTGGGTGTGACTCAAATTAGCCCTTCCATATACTCCAAGTGACACTACCTGCTTCTTTCTTTTTTATTAAATTTTCTTTCAAATCAAAGGAGAGGTTGGGTGGAGTTAGCTTTAAGTCATGTGAGGTGACTCTTTCCTCTTCTTTATCTCCATAAACCAAATTAATTAAATCACTATAATAATAATTAATATCATTGTTGTTACAATATGCATGATGTTAAGCCTAGATTACAGTCTACATTTGCCTATATCAATTATTTTATTTTTAACTAAATTATTGGCATGAATTGATTAATTCCACTAAGCTTTAGAGGGTATGAAATCTTTGCTTTAAAAAAAAAAAAAACAAAAACAAATGAACACTAAAAGCCCGTGAAATGGGGTTATGGATAGGAGAGTTTTTGGTCAATCAATGGGACAAAATAAATGTGCTTTTGGTAGCTACTAAGTGAAACACTTAGACGGCCACACAAACACACCACATAACATATAACCCACATCCATGAATCAGGGAGACATCTGCACATGACATGACCTCCAAAAAAAAAAAAAATTCGTTGCAAAAAATTCTTCGTGGCTCATGGATTTGATTCTACAGTACTATAATTAATTAAAATTTTCTCTTTTTATTTGAATGTATGTACAGGCAATGTATGACAGCTTCTTGCAACATGGTTGGTCGTAATTAGCATGAATGATACATGCTACCCACCTGGCAAATGAGCATATAACATGAACTCTATTTGCACTTACTGTAGTACCTTTCTCTTTGATGTATTCATCTAGATGATATATCTTTTTGTCTTGCATGAAGAAAGCAAGGCCAATATCAAGGTTTTCTTCTCTCTCTCTCTTTTTTTGAAAAAAAAAAAATTTGTTACCTTCTTATGAGAGTAATTTTTAGAGAAATTATTATTATTTAATTTTTAAAAAATTTGTTTGTATATTGTTTTAGAAAAAAAATAACAACGTTTAAATTTAAACCATCTTTATTATAAATAAAAGAAATAATATTCAACATCAATGAATTACTAGACAGATAATTTATAAAGAAAAAAAACAAAGGTCACAAGATATTTAATTAGGTACCTACTCAATGACTGAACTTAGGCATCTTACCCTAACTCAATTTTTATATTAGAGTTCCATATAACAAGATTTTATATATGTTGGCAAGTGGGTGTTTGATTCTTCTTAGGATATAGGGTTTGAAGACTTCAAGCATTTAGTTTATAAACAGAGAGTACCCCTTGAATTCTGGAGGACTTTGTCTGTTGGAAAAATACAAGTAGATGCAAAGAGATCTAACCATAACTACAACTGATTTTAAATTGAACAAAGGTCAAGACAGGTTTGTATTGATTACAAGATAAAATATTATACATATATACTAGTTCAAGTAAGTTATGAGTGAACATTAAGTCATCACTAACATATACTTAATTAATTTTAGGTTGCCTAATAATAAATAAAAAAAAAACCTAAGATGGGTGTGTTTTGGTGTATTAGTAAAACCCATTATTGCAAGTTATAGCATATTTAATGCTTCTTCTTGTCATTGTCTTGTGTTGGAGTTTAAACCAATCTACTGGGAAATCATGGCTGGAATAGCGGCAGATAGAGGGAAGCGTATGTTGAATTAAATAGTGAAAGTGGATACTCTTTAACTTAATTACACCACTCTATTCCTGCCAACTATTATTAATCAATGTTCTAAATTTTTCTGATAGAAATGGTCTTCCATAAGTTCTTCAGCTAGTTGACCGAAATGTGCATTTATTTTCGTTTATTTTGCCCCCTCTAATTTTTTATCCTTAATTTACAAATTGATGAATGGATTCAATATTATGCATAAATGGAAGGTTCATACAATTGTAATTGGAAAAAGATATATAATTATAGTGGAACATGATTTGAGAAAGTTGAACATCTAGTCACTTGGCATTATGTATTTATACATATACTATATGTTAGCATATACTTTGAATACTAAAATGCTTTCAAGTACAAATGCCAGGTAGATTGCCATGTTATGTATGCGTTATATATTTGCTTATTGAAGTCCTCAAGTTTAAGAGAAAAATTAATCAAATGCACCAACTAAATGATCCCCATTAATTCATTGGTTGACTAAACAATCAACTTTATATGCATAATCGAAGACCCACAAGCATAGCAAGCGTCAATCTCTTAACATGCTCTCTTGACAAGCAATATAGTTTGAATGGTGAACAGCATTGCAATGGTGATCAAATTCAACAACTATTTTGAAAAATTTAAGAATACCTACCAACTGAGATAAGGAAAATAAAAAGCAAAAATTTTAAATGCTTCCATTACATTTTTATTATGAAAATAAAATTAAAAAACAAAATGAATGTTGTATTAAGAAAAAGAAAAAAAAAAACAGGATTACAATATATGTTCAAGTTGCCAGATGAGCTACAAGGTCGGGAAACTCACTTTACCAAATATGAATTGAAATTACACAAGCACCTTCAAACTGTGAAACTTCTTATAGAACCATATTGTAACATGCCATGGAAAAAACCACCTCCCAGAAAAAGGCCTAATGAGGTTAAAAAATATATATATAGAATTAATAATACACTACAAACTTTTGCATGCAACAAATTGGGTGGCCCAAGTACTTGAAGCAATGATGGTTGCCCATTCAAACCTCTCAAGCAAATACAAAATCACCTACACAGCATCTTCAGTTTTCAACCAGTCTTTTTATCAGATCCTTTAAGGTTCAAGTTGAACCATTTCTTTTTGGCTGCTTTATCCTTTCCATCGCTTCCATCTTCCCCTGGGCTCTCAGGTTCACCGAAGACTTTGCTTGTGCTTCCATTGCTCAAAATGCTGACAGTCCTGGATACCGTGAACGAAGCATGTATGCTGTCCCGCTGCTTCAGCAATTCATCGACCTGAATGGAACAACAGCAATTATACAGTCATATCATGTCAGGAAAAATTCAATACAAACACATAAAAACACTTCAAGATAGGCCATTAAGATTTTGAAACATACAGATTGCTTTTCTTGGCTATATCTGTTTGTTACTTCTTGAAAGCGTGCCAAAGCCTACAAAACAACACAAGAATTTCACGGATGTATAACTGAAATAACCATATAAGATACAACTAGAATAAAAATAATTTTTACCTTTCTGTATTCCGTTTCAAATTGACGAAGCTCGTTTCTTTTCCGCAATATTTGTGCCTCAATGTCTTTGAGCTTCTCCGTGGTATCTTCATAAGTTTTAGCACAAAGTGCCTCTATTGTGTATGCAGCAGTTTTGAAAAAATTATCTCCTGAAAAAATTATAGTGAATGTCAGGCCAATCTGAATTATGTAAGAAACCTAGCCAAAATTAAGGGCCAACCAAACAGTTCTGACCATAAACAGCAAATATATGAGTGCCAGGCTTCAGTTCTGAAACCTCACAAGGTTGAAGACCTTCCAATCTTTTAAAGAAAGCAGCATCGGGATCTTTGGCTATTGCTAACTGCAAAACCATTTAGAAATGAATTTACTTGAGCCCATGGCTATGAAAAAAAATCCACCAAAACAAGTAGTAGAAGAAGCTCAAGGAAAGGAGGCAGGACTTCATACAGCATTAATAGTTGAATCCATTCTGTACACTTGGAAATGTAAGAAATACATCCCTGCAGACGTGACCTTGCCTGTCTTCTCACTATCTTCCTGTACAGAGACGATAAGAAATTAGAATTGAGACATCCATGTGCATTATTCAATTGCATAGATGTCCATTATGAGCCAAAGAAACCAATGGTTAACATGCCTAAGCAGATTATTTAAAAATTAAGATGCAAGGGCAGGTTATACAGACACATTGAGGACAATCCTACACTTTTGCCACATGATGGTGGTACTTCACATCAATAAAAAATCCATATTGATCACCAAAAGCTGTTCAGCGACAGTCCATACAAGCACCATTATCGTCATCAGAGCTTCAGAAGTCAAACTGACACACGGGGGAAATCTAAAGATGTGACCAAAAGGAGAAAGAAGAAAACGAAAAGAAGGTAGTTCATGAAAAAAGAAGACAGTGGGATCAAGCAATCAAACACCAGTATTTGAGAATATTTATACATTACAACTCCTTGAAGAAATGGGGAAGCAACCTCCACAACATTCTCATTAGAATTATATTAGTAATTCAAGTTCCATAAGGATCCAATTGAAGAGTGGATTGCAAGACAAATGCTAGCATAATAAACATAGAAGTAAATATAAATATAACAGCCACTCAAAGTTTTATTGCAATGCCAAGGTCAAATCAAACATAACAGGCAGTTGCAAGCACAATGAAAACCACCGATAAGGTAAAAAAGAATCTAATAGTGTGAGCACTTTAACTATCTATAAAAATTATTATCATTGGGAAAAATAGATAAATTTATAATGCCTGCTTGTTTAAACAGTTAATTTATAACAATTTATAACGCCTGCTTATTTAAACAGTTAATTTTCAGCTCTCCAGGCTGAGAATTGTAGTTTTAAATTTTAAAGATAAATTTAGCCGGCTTATTGAAAGAAGTCGAGAGATTTTTTCCTCCTTTTTTGGAAAGTGCGGGGCCTCGAATTAGAACAGAAGTGGAAATACAAATCGAAAAGCATGGAGATAGATAATCAATACCTGTAAAGCCAAACCATAGCCACCATTGGCATCCTGTTCGAAATAAAGTAGCTGAAAAATACAAAAGTACAACAAGCTTTTAGCTTTTGCATAAAGAAAAAAATTCCAAAATGCAGATAGAAGGGTAAAAGAGGTGGGGGATTAGGAGTGAGTTGGGGGGCTGTTGACAAATTTTTTATGGACATTGTAACTCAAATTACCTTAAACTTGCTTTGTGCATTTGAAGTCACCCTCACAACAACCCCTGACTCTGCTTGTTGTTCATTTATTGTTACACCAAAGAAGTGGGCACATTGCTTGTCCACCTGCAAAGAAACAAAGAATAAGATAAATGCATTCATAAGAGGGAAAACAGGAGGAGAAAAAGAAAGGAACAACTATGGCATTAATAGACACCAAGCACCTTCCCACTAACTGATGTTCCAATAGGAAGGGGTCTGACTGTGACAGTTCCATTAAGAGCTTCTTCAAGAACATTAGCAGATATTGTAGTTTTGATAGGGACACCAAGCTTACTGAAAACAATGGAATAAGAGACTTGAAATTGCCAACTAGAAATACAAGCTCCAATGCTTCCAACTCAAGCTCACCTGAATAAGGCAGCAAATACTGTATTGACAGTACCCAAATTCGATAAGTCAATTTCCATATCCATGCTTTCAGCATCAAGAGCCTGTCAACAGTTGAAAATTAAATTCCAACAAACTAAGATTTCTGGAAAAGAAATAAATATTGTGCAACATGCAGAACACAAGAGAAGTGACAGTAAGAAGTCACTGAAATTCACATGGAATGTTGAATTGATAACTTAACGCACCATTAACAATTAAATCTATGTAGTGAAACCAATGAAAGATAGATCTCTAAATCCAGAGCATTAACATAGTCCATGCCATAGCCAGGGTCTTAAATGACAGTTTCATGAACTATATCAGTATTGAATTCAGTATTATGGTATCAAACTGCATTGGATCAAAACAGTCACCACTACAGTGAATTTCTGAGAACAATTATTATTCAAATGGGTAAATTTACAACTATATTGGTTAAAGATTCTCTCGTAAAGAATCCTTACTAATTTTTGGGAAGCTAAAAAGAAGGGATATAGTTAGAAAAACCAGGTAAAATTTAAGAAACAAAAGGAAACTGAATTGTTCCTGAATCCCTGTACTGTATTGCTAAAAAACCAATCAGAAGGCTAAAATCCCATTATGATACAGCCTATACGCCATTTAAAATTCTTGGCCATGGCACACATGATCAAGATGGGGCACATGAATGCCATGACATTCCTCAGTAAGAACATGCACAAACAAAGAATAAGTCTAAGAACATGCATACATAAAGAATGAGGCCCCATGGACGACATAAATGACATTGCAAAGATAGTGGTGTAGGACAAATTATGTGAGGTCTGCCTCGGTCCATTGATTTATTTTTTGAGTTTAACTCATCGTTGCTGTTTATTTCTTTTACATAACGACATACTTACAAGTTACAAAAATTAGACCTGTTTTGGTTCCGCTAAAGCCATCAAGTTCAATATTTGGTTTCAGGAAAAATTAGAGAAAAAGACATTATAGTCTGCTAATTTTGGCCACAACCCTAGAAGGATAAGAAGAGGTTACAATGCAGTCCAAGAGGAAAAATTTCAGAAGTTATTTTCATTTAGTTCTCGATTTAACGATTTGGAATTTTTCATGTTTTTTTTTTTGTAAGAACATTATGAAGCTTCCTATGTAAAAATTGATCAAAGTTACATTTGATTTTCATCAGGACTTGCTTTCTTTAGCACTTCATATGCTTCTTTGTGAGTACAGATATCTTACTTATTCAGGAGCCACAGTCTACATGACTTAGTTTTTTCTGTACACGATCAGACTATGCAGACTGGAAATATCTTGATTTAATTTGGAAAGACTGTGCCCCTAATTTTCTGGTCCTTCTTTACCTGCAGTACTCCCAACAGCAACCAAATTCTCTACATATTCTAATCAGCTCTTATTCAAACTTTTGCCCCTAAATCTCATACAATTGCTTGTGACTTGCCAGTTGTAAAAGCATTATGAAGTTCATTGCTGAAGTTTTAAATTAGGGTCTAGAAAAACCTTTGATACTACTACTACAATTTTGAATCATCAGCGTTACAATTTCATGATCACATAGTTCTCTTAATTCCTTTCTTGCACGCCTTTTTTTAATCTTGGCACTTGATGTATTAATGTACTGAAACCAGACAACAATCTCTGTTTATATGCTTTCCTGCACAATCGTTCACTTTCAACATAGTAAAAGCTCACTACTCTACCAGACCCACACAAGAAATCTTATAAGTAAAAGACCAATTTTTTTTTCTTTTCTCCAGCCATATTATAACCCTAAACTTAGTCCTTTGGTTCCATAACTCAAACTGTATGCCTTATTTTCAAAGCCATTTCATCATTGATCGCCCATTAAAACCACTCCCAAACTTATATTATAGCCTGCTGGTAAAAATTCCTGAACTAAATAGAAGTAAGTCCACCCTAGTTTATCCCTCTACCACTTGCTCATTCATCCCTATTTAACCAGTAAGAGCAAATCTATTAACATGATAAAATCCTTGAATTCCCAAAATCTCAAGATAGATAGACAGACAGAGAGAGAGAGAGACACACACACAAAAGAGAGAGAGAGAGAGAGAGAGAGAGAGAGGTGAGGGAAGAAACTGAAGGAAGAAGAAAGGAACGAATGCTCAGTAATGAACATGCAAGTGCACAAATATCAGCAGACATCAAATTCCGCTTCCAAACCACCATTTGAACATTGGTTAGCCTAAACAGAAAAGTATCAGTCCGATGATCTAAGTGAATAATTTTGGTGAAAAAAAAAGCGAATGTTTACTTTGGTTCATATAAGAAGGCTGCATTCGGAAAAATAGAGATGAGAATATTGTTAAAAAATTAGTATTATGTTGCCACTGAAAAGGGTTTCTAATTAAAAATTTCATATCAGCAAGCTGAAGGCAAGAGCTATGTTTATTTACAGGATTTCTAAGCAAATGATTATCCTAATTTTCTCTCCTATACTTTCCACATGAAGTTTCATCCAAAGAGGAACTTCACACATTAAAAAAAAAAAAAAAACATAACATGAAAAATGTGAGTGAGAAGAAATAGAACAATAAAAAAAGGGTGAAAAGGAAGGTGAAAAAAGCACCTCAAATCCTGCACTATCATACTGCCTTCTCTTTTCTGGATCAGATAAGATGCTGTAAGAATATGCAACCTCCTTGAAAAGCTCAGAGGCTTCAGGGTTGCTGGCATTCTTGTCTGGATGATACCTGCCAGTGATTTATATTGACAAGAGATTAAATATTAACATGCATAGTAATATCAGTAACATTGCCACTGGACAAGAGACTCTCTCACCAAAAACTAAAGAATGTTTCACAAGGAAATGACATGATAATATATCAAAACATTTACATTGGCCTGGAAAGAATAGAACAAAAGATAGATGAATCTATCATCTTGGGTACAGCATACAAATGCAGAGACAGATGTCAGTGACTTCATCAAAACTAATTGTTTGAGAATGAATTCAGATGGTAACATTACCTTAAGCATCGTGTATGTACAATTCCGAATTTAAATTGAGTGGAGCATACTATTGCCCAAATGGCCTCCAGTTCCATTCAACAATAATTCTTAAGCAAAACTTTATATTGCAGAAACTAATTCACAATCTGGTATTAATGCAGTAGAAATGATGGATAAGTCATGCTCATGCACAAAAAGGACAGGAACATTAGGCCAATCAATCATTAAACAAATGAACCGAGTCAAATCCTTATGCTACTTGATATTCCCAATTAAATAACATGCTAAATTCCCAAGATTGACAAGATGACATAGCTAACCAGTGAACCATTCAAACAATCAACATCCAATGTTAAAATTCCAACTTTTATCACAATCACCACATGGTTTTAAACTCATTACAAACCAAAAAGAAAATAAAAGAATTGAGCTAGCAACTAAACTTCTAATTAAAAATTACACCAAAAAAAAAAAAATCCCCAATCCTATCTATAACGGTAAGCATCAATTAGCTGAAAATCAATCAGAAAACACAATGTCTATACAATGCATGCGTAAAATTGGGAAAAATTTGACAAGAATAGAAAGAATAGTAGCCGAAAATGAAACTTACTTGAGAGCTAGTTTTCTATAAGCAGTTTTAATCTCCTGATCAGTAGAATCTCTGGATACAGACAATACCTCATAGGGATCTCTTCTAATTATAGGAGCAGCTGATGTGCTTTCCGCCTTCTTCGAACCCATCCCCAACCCTATCCCCTTCTTTTCTTTGTGAAAATGTCACCGTTTCTCTTCAAATTCCTCTCTCTCTCTCTCTCTCTCTCTGTCCCCCCTCAATTACAGCTCTCCAGCTATATCTGAACCTCGAATCAGCAAAACTGGAAACAATTTCAAGTAATCCTTATGCCTATATATATATATATATATATATATATATATGCATGTGACATCAAAATTCAAAATCAAGAAATGAAAGAAAGAACAGTGCAAAAATCGTCGTTTAAACCGCACAAAATTCGAAGCGTTTCTTTTAACTTGTTTTAAAAAAATTATTTTTTTCGGATCGCTATTCTTCTTTCTGTTTTCATTTTCCTCGGGGAAAGCAAAAAGGTAAAATTGAAATTTCAAATGAGAAGAAGAAGAAGAAAAAAATTGAAATCGTAAAGATCTGATGATTAGGGTTTCTGAAACTTACAATTTGTGAAATGCGAGTGACGCGACGTAGCTTTGTGCGGCGCTTCTCTTTTTTTATTTTTTCTTCTTCTTCTTCTTCTTCTTCTTCTACCTGTTCCGTTCTGTAACCTCACGTAATTTCAGCCAACTAATTTTTAGTCCGACATGAGCAAATGCTGACGCCTGTTTTATTGTTAATAATAATAATAATAAAGTGTTTTTTTGGTAATAAAGTGTTCTAATAATAATAATAATAATAATAATTAAATGATTTTTTTTTTTTATGGTAATAAAGTGTTCTCTCTTAAAGGTGAAGGTTGATAGCTTCTACACTTCAATCGTTTCCTCTTATTTGATTCGATTTCTTTAGAACAATTTGTTTCATTTTTTAATAAATTTTAATTTTTAAAATTTATTTGTTGAATAAATTTTTATTAATAATATATATTTACGTTAAACAGATATTTTGTAAAAACCTAATTTAATAATAAACAATTTTATAAAATTAAAAAATTTAAAATAAATTTTATAAAATTTTTATTTACTCCTTCATAAAATTTTATAAATTGTAATTGTCTCCAATAATTTTTAGATTTTACAGTTAAATTTAATTTTCCAATTAATTTCATTTTCATGCAATTTTGACTTAATCATAACAATTGACACACATTATAATTATACATTTATCTCGACCCCTAATTTTCTTCTTTTGTGATGTTAAAATTTAATCACTTGATTTATTTGTTAAAAAAATAAAAAAAGGAGAAAAAGATTATAACATTTTGACATACAATAAAATAAAATAAAATAATAAAAAATAAAAATAAATGAACTAATCAGCAGTAGTCAAAAGGCTACTAATTTATTCACTACCCTGAAATCTCAATTTTAAATTAGTTTCCTGTAAAAATAAAAATAACCTACAACAAAAATACAAAGTCTGTCCATAATATATAAATTGAAGACAATGAAAAATAAGATAAATAAGAAAAATAACTTAACTCTACATGCAATTTCTAAGAGCCATGCGAATTAGATTCACTTGGAAATCGAAATTAGGAGAAAATTTAATAATGACAACAAATAAACAACAGAGATTTAATATCAACTAAAATAAAAAAAAAATAGAAATTCAATTAAATTTCAAATAAAATTAATTTTAATTTTAAACAAATTTAATAAAGGGCGGATTAACTAAATCATAAAATATAGATTTATTAAAGAAACGAATTTGCAACAAACAAAATCAAAAAGTAAAAAAAATGCTAAAAGATGAGTTAACTACTTATACCCACTAAAGAAATTAAATACTGAACACAATAGACAAAATCACTTCATCTGCAATTATTTAATTAATTAATTCAGCATAAAAAACCAATAATAAACGCGTTACGGCATTTCAGAATCATAATCAAATTATAAAAATATACTGCTTCGTTACAAAAAATATTCTGCTCATGCAAAGATGGCGTTTTAGTTGCAAGCTACCACTTTAACACATTAGAACAAACTAATTGTCGCCTTTCACACTAAGACGACACCGTATAAATAAGGCTTCGCCTTAGTAAACTCTGATCTAAAAAGAAATAAATAGAAGCTAAAACAAAATTTTAATTTTGGAATAATGGAACATACATAATCAAAATCGAATCACGTCAAATTATTAAAGAGAGAAAGCTTTAATGTTTAATGCATAAGTTGCAGGCCGGCTTAATTAAGATTACTTGAGGTCCTAGACAATCATTTTTAAAAAATATTAAATTATTAATTTAATAATTTTTAAATATTACTTATTTTTAAAATAAAACAACATTAAAATCAAAAAAATTAGAAAATAATTTAGTATTAATATATAAAAAAATTTTGTGAAACTTTTTTATTGAAAATCAAAAGATAGGAATATTAAAAAATAAAAAATTATCTAACAAATAATTTGTCCAAAAAATTGAAAAACAAGGTGATACAACTAAGAGAAA
>CATIWM010260246.1:0-20340 GCA_949671775.1 Mallotus repandus
ATTCATGGTGATAAAATAAATAAATTATGTATGTGGTAAGATATATAATCATAAATAAATTTAGATAATCAACTTAAATATTATATTAACCACATGAAAATTCTAATTTAAATATTCTCAACATACATTTCATAAAATCAATTCTTAGGTGGAGCGTGTTTACCGGCGCATCCTCGGTTGTCTTTGCTCTACACCTTTTGCTCCCGAACTCTCTAAATAAATAAGATTTATTTATTTAATAAATAACTTTAAATAAATTCTCAAAAGAATTTGGAAAAATTATAAAAATTCAGAATTGATCAAAATAACTTTAAAAGCACTAAAATGACTATTTTTGATGTTCAAATAATTTTTCAAATGAATTAAACTAATATATATAGAATTATGTAGTTTCCCTCATATTTACTCCGGGATTTTTATTTCAAAATCCGCAAGGATTTGGACTTTTGTCCAGTTACAAGAAATAATCACCACATTTAATACTATTTATTAAAAATAACTCAGAATTTTTTCGGTCTAGTTACTGTTCATCATCGGAATCCTGGAAGTACCCGTCAGATTCTTACTGGAAAACACAATATCAAACTCAACTATTTATATCAAATGTTCCCTACAATTTATAGAACATTTTTAAAGTCTCAAACAACCCAAAATATTCATATAATAAGGAGATAAAAAATTAAAAGGAAAAATACCTAAAAATTCACCAAATATTCTAGAGTTAGAGGTCAGATGCAAGACCAACATCTAGAAATTCCTTAGATAGTGGGGGATGAAGTAAAAATAGTGGCCTTGACTGATTAGCAACGAGATGAAAGTTCTGACTTCCACAACTTTAGGCCAAATTTTAAAATAAAAATCTAGAATTTTTTGAGCTGAATCTGCTCAAACAGATGCCACCATCATGTACAGGACATCGAGAAATGGTTGGGTACCAAATTTTAGGTCAATTGGAGCTCATTTGAATAGTGAACAGAGAAGAGAAAAAATAAGAAAAATGTAGGGACCAATATGGATATTTGCCATCACACACCTCTCTTCTCCCATAGCAACTTGATCTTTGCAAATAAATACATCCACATGTCTATTTTCAACAACTAAAAACAACCCAAGCGCAACCCAAGTCAACCAAAGTCAATTGACTAACTTAAATTGTCTTGGCAACCATAATCAACCAAAAACAACTACTTGCAACTAGTCACAAACAACCCCAAAATGACACTGCAACAACCACAAAACAACCAGCTACTATGGGCACAAAGCAACCTCAAACAACCTCAAGCAACCTTCCTCAACCAAGCATTCAACAATTCAAAAACAACCACAAAGCAACCTCCAAACGACAATAGAACAATTAGAAAACGACCATAGAATAACCCCAAAACAATCAACTGCATTTTTACTCCCTTAACCACCTTCAAAGCAACCAAAAACAACTCAAAACAATCCACCAATTAACCAAGCCACTTAAACAACTATAAAACAATTAATAAATAACAACCTTAATATATAATATACATATTGTAGACACCCAGTTCGATCGGCCCGCGATAAAAGGCGAACTATGGATACTCGGTTTGGTCGGCCCACAACAAAGCCTAATGATGAAGAGTTTGGCCTTCAAATGCAAGGTAAATTCCTCTTGAATAACCTAGACCCAATGTCCAAGCCTAGGACCAAGCCCAACCCATGGCCCAACATTCAAGCCCTAGCTTGAGGGCTGAAGAAGCGATCGCTTCTTTAGCAACAGGCGATCGCTTCTTTAGCAACAGGCGATCACTTCTTGACCAAGAGGATCAACAGGAAATTGCCCCCTCGAGGAGCTGATCGCCTCTTCAGTCACCTACTTGCTGTTGCATTAAATGTAGCATGTCACCTCACCTCTCTGCCTTGGGATGTGTATGGGTGTGTTTTTTGAGAAGAAAATGAGGGCTAGAGGGGATGGTGATGGGAAAGGGGTGGTAGGGTCACGATGGGGAAACATTGGGGGGAGTTTAAATAGGGGTTAGAAACTAAAAAAAAGGAAGAGAGGAGAGTATTCTGGGGAATAAAAGATGACATTATTGAGTAAAAATGACGATTCAAGCTTCAAAAAAATCATTTTTTTTCTTAGAGGAAAAGGGATATCTTGCATTGAAGTAAAGTTTAATACTTGAAGCCTATCTCTGAGGGCAAGTTACTTTGAAAAAAGCTCATATTTTAGTAACAATCTCTATACTTTCAATCTTGATTCATAGATTTACATAAAATTTAAGTCATTTTCTTGTTCAACATATTTTTGTGTTTATTGTTCTTGTTATACCATTTTTTAACGTGTTGTGTTAAAGTGTTAGGGTTAGTTTAAGGTTTTGAGTATCTGTACATAGATTACTTAAAGTAGAGGTATGCTTGTTGTTTTGAGAGTCGTTTATGCCTGATGATCAGGCAATCGCTTCCTTAAGAGGTGATCGCCTCCTTGCCAAGAAATGATTGCCTCTCCATCAGAGAGCCAACAAGCGATCGTCATTTAGACAGGGTCTTTCACGATTTTGTCTTAATATTTTCCCTGGATTTTTTATGATAACCATGAAGGCTTATGTTTATATGCATGTGTAATCTATTTCGCATGATTATTCTATCATATTATTGGATTGAGTCTTTAAGTATTTGTCCATTCTCATTTGTACTTAATTTGATGTATAGAGTTAACTTTGCATAATCTTGATTCGTGAGATTTCTTTTGTATTTTTGGAAACTAACCTTTGTATATTACAAGAATTTGAGATGTTTTTTTCCAATTTAAGGGAATTAGTTCCCTTAATTAGTTCTTGGGAGGATTATTCTAGTTTATCCTTTCAAAATATTTTCGGTATATCTTCTATAGATTGTCAGTATATTAGGGTTTATTTTTGGTATAATTTTCTATTTATTTCTCTCCTATTTAAAGTAAAGTATTGTAATCCTTAATTCTTCCCCGTTTATTTGGAATGAATTATTGTAAATTATTACTTTCGATGATTGTTAGGACTTAAATACATGAAATGAGATTAATGTGCAAACCTGGACATTAATGTAAAATTTGGCAATTGATTAAAAGTAATTATAATTTGCATGTTAATAAAGAAATAATTGAGTAATTAAAGGTAATAAAACATAAAACAGAAACGGAAGCCGACCGCAAGGTCGGGTGGGCATTCGAATTCCCAGTTTTCAAATCCATTCTCTGATGATGGCTTTTGGGAACCTCCGTGGAATCCAGTTTCTATATAAGTGTGTCCCAACTTTTATTCAGGTGGTGACTCCATCTTTGTTTAGGCTTAAGACCTATTTCGTATTTCCTAATGGGCCTTAGGCCCACACAATGCAGCGGTCACCAACACTTGGGCGCGCGCTAAACCTCGCCACCTATAGTGGCAACTCCATTAGGGATAGAGAAACTTGTTCCAAGTGTTTTGGGATTTATCATCTTTAATTATCCCTTTGTTTCTTTTGCATCATGTTGCATTCACTATTCTCTTTCCACACAATGAGCACTTTAGTCCCTATTAGCCCGATAATAATCATTATTCTGTTGCCTACGTTTCACTCAAACCTGGTGGTGGAATATGTCGTTATTATGACTCACGACATGTACTATCTACGTTTCTTGGACCCTTAAGTGGAGAGACGTGCTTGGATGTATATCATTGTGGGATCCTAAGCCTACTACCTGAGACTTAAGCTCATGTAGTGACTTAGCAATTTTCCATAGGATTCTCCCAAATGCATGTGTTTTATGCCCTCTAATGGATCCTTAAAATAAAACTCAAGCTCGTTGCCAATGATCATTGTCAAGATGGGCCTCTCATGCCCACTTTTAACCAATTTTAAGTGGATATTGCCAAAACTAGCCTATCATGCCCACATTTTGGTCCATTTTGAATGGATCTGAACAAGGTAGGCCTTGATGTCATTCTTGGCCCATTAAGAATGGACTTTGGATTTATTTAGAGGATTCATTACTTGTTTGAATCATTTCAAGAGTTTCTTGCATACGTCAGTTTTGTTATCCCCCGTTGATAATTAAAACCTAAGCCAATAATCTTAGGATGAGAAACTCACCATTGAATGCGTGTGTGGTAGGAATAAGGGTGGAGGATATCATTTTGATATATTCATGCTTTGTTCTCTATTATGTGTAAATTAAGTATGTTTATTTTCTTTTGATTTAGATAATCAAAATAACTTGTATATCATGCATACACGTCATGTATAGTTCTATCCCATGATTTTACAATTATAGATCCCTTAAGTTCATCTGTGTGGACCCGCTCTAGTTCTGGTCACCTAGTTAGAAATTTAGAAATAGAAATGGTAGGTGGTTTTGATCCTGAGGCTTTTAAGGCACAGTTGAAAGATGAAATAATTGTTGAAACCCAATCCATTATAAGAGAGATGATGGGGGAAATAACCAAATTAATCATAGAAAAACAGCCAGTGCAACTGACTACCCCGATTGATCTGGATGCAAAAATTCTGGTAAGAGCAAGGGAAGAGGATGATATGACTATGCTAGCTGATCCAGTAGGTTGGAAGAATTTAGGCCAGATAGAGAGTGTGGAACAGTCTGACTGGGCTAAGAATATAACTAAGGCCATGGCCTAGATGCAATTAATGATGAAGGAAAAGGGCATGGATGCCCCAATGGATTACATTGATATGAACTTGGACGAAGAGGATGATCCCTTGCCTTGAAAGTTTAAATTTCCCAGCATGAAAAAGTACTCTGGGACTGACGATCGACATTTACACCTGAAGCAATATGTGACATACATGAAAGCTACGAAATTGACTAAAGCTCAGATAGTCAAACAATACCCCATGTCACTAGAAGGCGTAGCAATCTGTTGGTACTACGCTTTGGAACCACATGTCCAATCTGACTAGAAAGAGTTATATGTTGCATTTGTGAAGTAGTATGGCCTCAATGTCCAATTGGAAATATCATTAAGAGATATGCAGAACACCAAATAGAGGTTCAATGAGTCCTTTACTGACTACCTGACTCGTTGGAGGGGGAAGTTGGCTTAAATAAGGCATAGACCTGTTGAGTCAGATCAGTTGATGCTAGCAATGGAAGGCTGTGTCCCGACATTGTCTAGAAAGCTGAAAGATATGGGGATCCGCAACTTTAAAGAATTGTATAGGTTTAGGGTTCAGAAAGAGTCAGACTTAGCTCAAGAAAAGTGATTTTTCAGTGGAAGATCTAGGGGCAAGGATGGAGTAGGTCCAAGCAGTAATGTCTAGATTAATACTATCAAACAGCCAAGCCCAAGTGTGCAGCTGTCAGGTAGCCTCAGAGGTTTTCAAATCTAGGGCGGCCCCTCTCTAAAGTTCTTGAGAAGCTAGTTGAGAAAAACCTGCTATGACCCTTACCTTCACAACAACCCATGCCAAATGCCAACCCAAAACTTTTTTGTAAATTCCACCAGACTATCAAACATGATACCGATAATTATTCTTGGTTGAAGCATGAGATTCAAGACCTGATTGATGCTGATAAAATCACAGATCCCCACCTTCAAATGCACCCATCCTTATGATCTGTACCATCTTGACAGAGGAACAAGTTTTTAATTCCTTTGTTAATGCCACTCCCGAGTCACCAAAACCAGAGCCAAACAACCTAGACCAGAATGAACAATCTTTAGAGCTTGCCATACGTGTGTTAGATATCTGGAGCTCAGATGATGAAGGTGAGGAACGAATTGATTTGTGGAAAATAATGAATGAAGAAAGAGTCATCCAGTTAGGAAGTCAAAGGGAAAGAGATTGCGCCTGTTGAACTTGAACCAGAAAAGGCAGAAAGTTCAAAAGAAGAGGCAAAGAAAGAAGAAGTTATTGCCAGCGTGTGGGAGCTACTCATGCATTCAAAAGACCATAGAGAAGCACTAGTTCTGGCTTTGGATCAGAGGAAGATCTCCACAAGTTGCAAACCTAAGCAAATGGTTGGCTCATTAATGAAAACTCCTCAAGGAGCCATTTTTTTTTTCTGATGATGACTTACCTTTAGAAGGAAGGGACCACAATAAGGCTTTGTTCATTAAAGTTGAGGTGAAGGGAAAGATGACTTGTTGTGTAATAGTGGACAATAGCTCCGCCATTAATGTGTGCCCATTGAAGATCCTACCAAAGTTAGGACTGGCTGTAGCATACTTGAAGCCTTCCAAGGTGGTTATCAAGGCTTATGACGATACAAGGAGGCCTATTGAGGGCACATTCAGAGCATTGGTCAAAATGGGACCTATTGAGGCTTGGGCTGATTTACATGTGATTGACATTCTCGTGACCTTTGCTATCCTATTGGGAAGGCCATGGTTTCATCCTCTAGGTGGTGTACCATCCACTATTCACCAAAAGATAAAATTCCCACATAAGAACAAGGTTGTCACTATCTCAGCTAAAACTGAGGTTGTTGTAGCTGCTCTGAAACTAGCTCCTAAAGAGATTCCTATAACCCCCAATTTTGAGGTCTATATGATTTATAAGGCTAAAATGAGTAAGAAGGTCCCGAATATGATGTGCACCATGGATTTCCTTCCTGGCATGGGACTAGGGTAGAACCAGCAAGGCATGCCAAGACATGTGGAACATGAAACATTGATTCTAAAGCATGGGCTGGGATATGATGAGGATAGTGATTTCGAGGAAGGATTTGAGATTTGGGATCAACTAGAAAAAGAAAAGGAGGAGTTTGAGGCTAAGAAGAAGAAGACTCTATGGGAGACTTTTGTGAGGCAAAACACCAATTACCTCTATAATGGAGCTCCTGAACCTCTTTTGATGGCAAGACAGGTAATTCCAGGGTTTGAGATCTTTGCAAAATATGTGGGTGGTGTTAAGAAGGCTGATCCTGTAGAGGTTCCTATAGAAGAGCTAATAGTGGCCGAAGAAGAGCCTGAGGAGGATGTCACTGCTCCAGAGTTGAAAGACACCAATGATCAAGACGAGGAGCTGGATCTCGAAACCTATGTCCTGAATTCCATCATCGATTTTTTCTGTGATGACTTTGATGTTTCACTTGCTACTTTATTTGAAACTGATGACTTGCTCTTTTCTAAAATGAATGCAATGAAGTCCAACATTGTTTATTTGTGTGATGTATTTCCTAATGGTTATTCTGTTTGTGATGATCATTTCATGCATATATTTGACATTAATTCCACGCAAATTGAATCATTTAATCTAGGCATAAATGACAACCCTAAAAATATATTGCTTGCTTCTGATTTGACTCATGATGAGAAAGAAAAAAATGAAAGAAATGTTAAAAAGAAGACAAAGTATTTGCGTGGGGTTATGAAGATATGCCAGGTATTGATAGGAAAATTATGGAACACAAGATCCCTACGCATCCTCACATACCTCCAATAAAGCAAAAGAAGAGAAGGCTGAGACCAGAATGGGCTCTCTTGGTAAAAAAAGAAGTGGAAAAGCAGTTAAAGACAAAGTTTCTGGAAGTGGTTGAAGACACTCAATGGCTGGCAAATGTACTGCCCGTCCTTAAGAAAGATGGCAGGGTTAGGATGTGTGTGGATTATAGAGATTTGAGCAAGGCTTGCCAAAAAGACGACTTTCCACTGCCGCATATTGACACATTTATTGATAGTGTGGCCTCGAGCGTGATGTACTCATTTATGGATGGTTTTTTGAGATACAACCAAATTATGATGGTGGTGATTGATAAGCTAAAAACATCTTTTATTACTGAGTGGGGCATTTACTATTACTCGGTCATGTCGTTTGGTTTGAAGAATGCAGGAGCCACTTACCAGAGGATGGCCACTACTTTGTTGCATGACATGATCCACAAAGAGATAGAAGTGTACATGGATGATATGATGGTGAAGTCTACAACCAGAGAAGGGTATTTTGAAGCTCTAGTTAAGTTCTTAGCAAGGGTAAAAAAGTACAATCTTATATTAAACCCAAAGAAGTGCATCTTTAGGGTAACATCCAGGAAATTGCTAGGACACATCGTCAGCCAGAAGGGGATAGAAGTGGATATAAATAAAGTCAAAACAATCAGGGAAATGTTTGCATCGAGAACTGAAAAAGAAGTCAGAGGTTCATTGGGCGGTTGCAGTACATTAGTACATTCATAGCCAAGTTAACTATTGTTTATGAGCTAATTTTCAAGCTTTTAAGGAAAAATTAACCAGTGATCTGGGATGACAAGTGTCAACAAGCTTTCAAAGCTATTAAAGATTACTTGATGAATCCTTCAAGTAAGAGAATGCCTTAAAAGGCTATATAAGAGAATGCCAACTGGGGTCCACCTAAGATGTATTGATAAAGGTGAAGCTCAGAAACTCATGGAGGCAGTGAACGAATATGTATGCGGACCATATATGAATGGGATAGTTTTGGCAAAGAAGATAGCTTGCCAGGGTTATTTCTAGCTGACAATGGAAATAAATTATGTCAAGTTTGGAAAGAAATGCCATAATTGTCAAACTTATAGTGATGTCAGCCATCTACTATCAATGGAGCTCTAAGGAATGACTTCTCCATAACCATTTACAGTTTAAGAAATTGATATTAAAGGGGAGATAAGGCTAAAATCATTAAACGATCATCGATACATTATGGTGGCGATCGACTATTTCTCTAAATGGGTTGAAGTTGAGTCATACGCTACTGTCGGCTTGAAACAGATGGTAAGATTTATCGAGAAAAACATAATCTATAGGTACAGATCACCTCATCATGTCGTCACTGACAACGGTGTTCAATTTAGAGCAAAAATGGCTGCACTGCTAGAAGAATACAAGATTGAGCTTCACATATCATCTCTATACAGACCACAGGCAAATGGTGTAGTGGAAGCTACAAACAAGAATGTGAAGAAGATCTTGTCCAAAATGCTTGAGAATTATAAGGATTGGGCCGACTACCTAAAATTTGCATTGTGGGGATACAAAACCAGTGCTAGAACATCAACTGGAGTCACTCCATATTCCTTAGTGTATAGGTGTGAAGCTATATTGCCAGTAGCGGTTGAGTTTCGATCATTGAGGGTCTTTTTGGAATCTAAAATCCTTGAATACCAGTGGGTAGAGAGCCATTTAGCACAACTCACATTATTGGACGAAAAAAGGATGAAGGCCATATATCATTCACAACTATACCAAAAAAGGATAGCTCGAGCCTACAATAAGAAAATCAAGCCTGGGAAGATTAAAGAGGGTGATTTGGTTTTGAAGCTGACTAGGCCGATAATGACTAACCCTCGAGGGAAGTTTAAGCCGAATTGGGAAGGCCCTTATGTGGTGAAGAAGTTGTTCTCCAAAGGTGCTATTACTTTATCTGACTTGGAAGGGAACAAATTCAGAGAGCCCATCAATCTGGATAAGCTCAAGAAGTACTTTCTGTAAAAGTCTCGCTAGAGAGAAAACCTCAAAAAGAGGCTGTTTAGTAAAAAGTTAGAGACAAAAAAAGGAAGAGAATAAAAAAAGTCCTGCTGGATTGAAAACCTCGAAAAGGTGGTCCAGGCAAAAGTTAAGGACATGCAAAAGGAGAGGGAGAGGAAAAATGGTTAGTTGGAAAACTTGCAAGGGCAAGCCAACTAACGGCATGAGATATGTCAGAAGCAAAATGTATAAGCATATTATTCTTAAGTTAAATGAAGCATATTATTCTAATTACTGTTAAACATTGTGTTAAGTGACTATTATAAACTGTTTAACTATGAAAGGAAATTATATCTAACAAAAAAAGGAAATGATGACTTAGTTCGTAACCTAATTTTGTTTCCTTTTATTTTGATGAACATTATGAGCACTCGATGCCTGCAACTCTCTTGCCCTTTTGTATCTAATAAACTTATTCTTTTCTGTTTGTTGCAATTGAGCCCACACCTTACACTAATCATCGGTGGATGGATCTCTATTATAGTCTATATTCCTCTAGATGGCTCTTCGAGGCCAAGTAGTTATCAAGTTATTCAGAAAGTTCTGAGTAAAAGGCCCTAGCTCAAATTCATACACAACCTCTGAGATCAGTTACTTATGTCCATACTGGCGGCAGAGACGGGCATGATTGTAGAATGTAGCAAAATAGAGGCCAGCTACAGGAACATAATAAGTGTAAGAACGACAGGTTACATGTTGCAATCTCCACCATGGACACACCCATTGGATCAGAGTATCAGGGAATGTTGATAGCAAGCCTTGGACATCTTCTGGTATGGGATGCAGCCTTCTAGTTCTGTAATGCTTGGCCTTGTAGAGCGCAATGTTTGGCAGAGGTTCTAACAGTCTTAGTTTTTCATGAAGCCACATCCGTAAGAACAGTGAATATAACATATAAAAATGGCAGAATGACAGAATGTAGAGGTAAGAGAAGAAGACTAACCTCTAGTAACAGTGGACTTCTGGAGAATCGCCCGATTGACATGAAGTTATCTAGCTCGGGGATAGTTTCTGCTAGGATGAGAGGGAAAGGGTTGTATCCTGCTTCCAGTTGAGCTAGAATGTGGAGGATTGTCGAATCATAATTTTCAGAGAAGGAAACAAGTAGGAACTGGGCGTATAAACAGAGGGCCATCATCCAGGGCCAATGAACCTCTCCACTATCTACATCCAGGATGACTTTTAAAAGGGATTCTAACTCGATCTCAAAATCGAGAATGTGTTGAGCTGAAGACTGAGGTGGAAGACTAAACATGCAGGTCATCTGATATTGAATAGAGTGTGGATCCGGGACTCCAATGTTAGGGACTATATGTTGGCAAGTAAAATCCATGTTACAACCTAGTATAGCTTCAAATTCCTCCAGTAGGGGGCATAACTCTACTGTGTTGAACCGAAAGACATGTTTCTGAGGAACCTATAATTGAGCTATAATATGGAGAAAGGGGAAATTGATTCTCCTAGCATGTAGTGATTTGAAGCTTGACAATTGAAATTGCTTTAGTTTGGCCCGTGATCCACCATCTAAGCCTTTTGGCCCATGGTGAATCATGGGCCAAAACTAAAGCCATTTCAATCATAATTTGAGCTTTTGATAAGGTTTGGAGAGAGAAAATAGAGGTTAGGGACGAAAGTGAATATGAGCTACAGAAATAAGGGAGTTAGGGTTTTAAAAGGGCCTGAAAACTAGTGAGGAGGCGATCGCCCCTTAACTAGAAGGCCAAGAGGTGAACGCCTCTCCACCAGAGAAAATAAGGGCCAAGGTTTGAAAAGTTGCATAATTTTGGCGAAAGGTGCAGAACTCAGCTGTTTAAAGAAGAATTATGCATGCAGAATTATTCAAGTGATTCTGAAGTTCAAAATAGTTTAATCAAATTGGCAGATATCCAGTTAAAATAAAAATTTGTGTAAAACAAACTTCTGAAACATCAAAACTAACTGTTATAAAAATATCAAATAGTTCAAAAATTCCTAAGCTTATGAGAGTCCTACTCAGTGTCCTCTGAATTATTCCCTCTTTGGTGTCATCTCTAGCATCTGGAGCACATGCGGGTTGCTCCTCTCCATCATCTCCATCCTCAACATCCTCATCCTCATCCATATGAAGAACCTCATCCATATGAAGAACCTCCATCTGCTGCCTCTCATCATGATTCTATGTAAGTAGGTTAAGAGGTCAGCAAATCATGTAAGCATGCATACATATAGATGTAGGAGGTGTTACTCACCCTCCACTGCTGGGTGATGTCCAGCATATAATCCATTTAAGCCTCAATTAATTGGTACATGTAATGTACTTGCTCCTAGGGAATCTATGTTGTTAATGAAATAAGTAATACTAATGAACATGTTGAGAGTTTTTTTTCAGAGAACAGGTTGATGATAAAGTCACATAGTTAGTGCCAGCGGGCGAGGAGGCAGGTGTCAAACTCTCATCTAGAGCCAAGAACTACCGAGAAAACTCTCCAGGAGGAACCCAACAATGAACCAAGGGATCTAAGGTATGATCGAGACTGCCAATGACTATATTAGAGATAGATACACTGAGAGGTCTAAGTTACTGTGCCCCAGCCGATGAACTCTCACCACCTTGATCAGTGCGAGATCTCTGCAGAGGCCTCTCTTACGCCCGAGGCCTAACTCGAGGTGTAGGTCCAGGCTGCAGCCTGTAAATAAAAAATCATGTTAGAACTGGATAACTCAGAAGAAACTAAGCTGAGAATTGAGAATATACCTGAGAATTGGAACCAACGGTCAAAGGCACTCGTTGTAGCAAATGAGTCTGAATGAACTCCCAGTACTGACTCTTGAGCCGTATGGTATGATCCACGATAGGCTCTCCAGCTATGGCCTAAGCAAGCTCAGTGCCCTCCAACTCATGTGTCCAAAGCATTCTTCTAGGAGGAGACTTGAGGATGTATCTCGCCCCAACACTCTAATTCTAGTTGAGGATCGACTCACTAAGGTACCAGACCCGGTAGTAGGGCCCGCAAAGAAGATCCCTCTTCTGGGCCAAGGGTCAGGAGTGTGTCATCTCCGTATTCCATCTGTCCTTAGGCCCCCATAAGTCATTCTGAATCTACAAAGAGAACTAACAGGTAAGTAAGTTGAATTTACAAGATTACTAATATGATTGTAAATGTTTCAAGTACCGTATATTATGTCAAAGCATTTAGATGCTGCCGGTGAATGTACACTCGAGTTAGGTGCTTCTTCATGACACGGCTGGCACCCCATCTATTTAAGGTCGAAAAATCATTCCCTAGACACATCACTTTGACAACTAACTCCAATTCTAAGGCCCGGACCTGTCAAAGTAGCATTATTAGCTAATATTAGGAAATAGATATCTAGAAGAATCAGGAGGGAAATATAGGATATAACTTACCAAAATGGCATGCCATAATCCGTAGAACCTCTTAGCTCCACGTACGACCTCGTCCGTGTTCTTCTATAGATAGGCCAAAGCACAGCCACCCCAGTCATATGAAGACACCCGATCCAAGTCCCGCACAAACATCAAAAACATAAAATCCAGTGAGCTAGCAGTGTCAGTAAAGAGAGTGGTACCAAAGAGATAGAGTAGGAATGCTCACACCACCTAGTCAATCTCGCAAGGAGAAGTCATTGCTGTGACCCTCTCCTGGGTATAGAAGTTCCAGATAGAATCATGCTTGAAGGTATGTGTCCCTTTTATGTCTGACACCATACCAAGAAGGTGCTCGACATTGGTCAAATTTTCAGTAAGCATATGGTGAAAGCTTACATCGAAGGGAACAGGATCTCAGGCACAGGTGATCCCTGCAATGGTAGCAAAGGAGACAAGATCCAGCGTCATCTCTCCGAATGGCAGGTGAAAGGTGTGTGTGGTATCAAACCACCTCTCCATCAAAGAGTGCAGGGGCTTGTAGTCTATCTTCCCCTACTCCTTGGGGAAAGAGAGGATGAAATCCTTGAAGCCGGTGTCCTGAATCCGATCTTTCTGGTCGTCAATGAACTCATCATAAAAGGCTCAAGCTCCGTGAAAATTCCTGGTACCCTTGAATGCTGGTGCATCGTGCTATAAAAAGGAAATCAGGGAAGTTAAATTAGTATACAGTCATTTAAGTATCTTGAAATTTAGATAGAAAGCCTTGTACGCTAGTGAGCCTGTGAAATAGGCGAACGCCTCTCTCCAAGAGACGATTGCCTCTATAGCAGAGAGGCGGTGATCGTCGCTCTGCTAAGAGGTGGACGCCTCTTATCAAGAGGCCATCGCCTCCTCGAAGAGGCAATCGCCTCTGTGGAGCGAAGAACAGTCTCTATGTTCAAATTTCAGCCAAATCTCCAATTAGTTCACTCATTCAATCATGTTTCTAGTCCTAAGTGATGATTAAATTATTACTATTCCTAACCCATTAGAATTTTGCAGAGAAAATGAAAGAGTTTGGACACAAAAGAACACAGATGAGTCCTCAAATCCGTGAGGAGAGGAACCATGTCACCTCTAGTGAATCCGAAGCTACGGGGAGCATGAGAAGAAGGAGAAATACAGTCCTATACGGGAGGAGGCGCTGTCCTTTCATCACCCATTTTTGAAAGAGTGAAAGCACAAGAGAGAGGAAAAGACAGAAAAGAAAGAGGGAAAGAGAAAAGGAATAGGGTTTTTCCTCTTATAGTAAAAAAATGATGAAAATAAAAAAAATCAAGATGTCAATGAATGAGAAAGGAATATTTCTTCGGGTGAGTCCTGAAAATTCAAGTTGAAGTCAAAATCGTTAAATTGGTGATTAGTTGGGCAAAGTTCCTGAGATGACGTAGCATATTAAAACTTTGAAGAATTCATTTTCCAGTTTGATTGGCCTATAACCAAGGATAAGCTGTGGAATTTCTCTGATTGAAGTATTAATATTCAGAGGGACTACCTCTTGGGCCAGGAAAACCCAAGGATGACGACGTGAGTTTCCCATTTTAGAGGGACTACCTCTCGGGCCAGGAAAACTTGAGGATGACGGTGTGAGTTTTCCATTTCAGAGGGACAGCCTCTCGGGCTAGGAAAACCTGAGAATGATGGCGTGAGTTTCCCATTTTAGAGGGACTGCCTCTCGGGCCAGGAAAACCCGAGGATGATGGCATGAGTTTCCTATTTCAAAGGGATTGCCTCTTGAGCCATTAAAACCCGAGGATGATAGCATGAGTTTCCCATCTCAGAGGAACTGCCTCTCAGGCCAGGAAAACCCGAAGATGACAGTGTGAGTTCCCTCTAAGTGACGAGCTAGGCTTGATAGAGTTCCCGAAGATCATGACTGCAGAAATGACTATTCGATTTGAATCCTCGAAGTCTATGGTTGACGAATAGTTTATCAGGCCAAGAAAATCAGAGTATCACAATCACAGTATAGGTTAAAGAATTCACCTCTTAAGTAAAGCTCAAGAATCATGTATGTGGTTTGTTGTTTATTTTATTTGTGTCGTGCATGCTATTTTTTCAAAAATTTTGAATGCATGAATGCGGTTTTTTGAAAAATTAAGGGGGCAAATTGTAGACACCCAGTTTGATCAACCCGCGATAGGGGGAAAACTGTGGATACTTGATTTGGTCGGCCCATAACAAAGCCCAATAATGAAGAGTTTGGCCTTCAAATATAAGAAAAAACCCAAATTCCTCTTAAATAAGCTAGGCTCAACGACTAGGCCCAGAACTAAGCCCAAGCCCAAGCCCATGGCCCAACATTCAAGCCTTAGCCTGAGGGCTGAAGAAGCTATCGCCTCTTCAGCAACATGCGATAACTTCTTGACCAGGAGGGTCAACAAGCAATCGCCCCCTCGAGGAGGTGATTTTCTCTTCAGCCGCCCACTTGCTACTACAATAAATGCAGTATGTCAATGGTAGTAAGAAGAGACCCACCAGCTCACCTCTCTGCCTTGGGACATGCATGAGTGTGTTTTTTGACAAGAAAAGGAGGGCTAGAGGGGATGGTGATGGCAAAGGGGTGGTAGGGTCATGATGGGGAAACTTTGGGGGGAGTTTAAATAGGGTTAGTAACCAAAAAAAAGAAGAGGGGAGAGTATTCTAGGGAAGAAGAAAGGACATTTTTTAGTAAAAAGAGGATTCAAGCTTCAAAAAAATCATTTTTTTTCTTGGAGGAAAAGGGGTATTGTAGATGACGGGGTTTAGTGCGCGCCCAAGTTTATTGCAACCGTGACACTATTTGAGCTCAGGGCTCTAGGGAACACACTAACCACTATCACAAAGACATGGCGTGGAGATGAGGAGTCGCCACCCAGGGTAATAACTAGGACAAATAAAAGGTGGTGGTAACTCGATTCTCTAATACAAGCTAGCACCACAACCAGGAGTTCTAGATACGGAATACCAACTTCTTTTAGTCTTGTGTTCACTTAGAACTATCTCATTAATTACTATCTTATTCCCTAATTACATGAAATTTCATTAAACCCTAATTGAACATCCATCTAACCCTAAGGCAACCAATCCATGAAAAAAGCACATAACAAATGCATTCAAAGCGTAATGTCCCTAAATCTAAACTACATTTGATTTTAATTTAAGTTAACTAAATCTACACATTTTATTTACAAGTGAAATGGAACTAAAAGTGAGCCTACATTTTGATAATTAGTGAGCCTAAATCTATTTATTTTAATTCAAAAGAAAATGGGCCTAAGTCTATTTAAATTTTAAAAGAAAAAATGAATTAGTGGGCTTAATTCTAATTAATTTTAATTAAATAAAATAATCCTAAGTCTACAAATTATGAAGAAGGCTTTATTAATGGGCTGAGCTAAGTCTAAGTTAATTTTATTTAACTAAAAAAATGGACCTAAAGTCTAAATTAACCTAAATGGGCCTAAGTTGTTTTTAATTAAATCTAAAACCAATTTTAAAGCCTATTAATTAAGTAAGTTAAAACCTACACGTGGGCTTTGGGCTCAAAATGAATAAAAAATAATAAACAAGCCCAAATAATAATAAAAAGATAATAAATCAAAAAAACAAACATCATGTGATTTTCTAACCCTAATTTAATTTACATACCACCTAAATTAATCTAAAGCCACCATTGATTTTAATTAGAGTTTTACCAAATGAGCCTAATTTACTAATTAATTTTTTAAGTGCAGAAAATTAAAATTTCACTATATTCCCACTAATGAGGCTATTACAATCCCTACGTACAATAATAGTTACATACCCAAAAATCAAAAATAAATACATAATGCAATTACCACTAAAACACACAAAAAAAAACCCTAAAACTATGTTATTTTAACAAGGATTAATCCATGGCATTCCATGGACCTTCATAGATCTCATCCATTCAATTCCATCTCCATGGCATAGAACATTTCCACCATCATCATTAAAGAAACAAAAGAAAAAAATAAAAAAAATGAGTAGAATAAATATAAGGAAAGAAGGAAAAAGCAAATAATAAAAGAAATCAAATGAAAATAAATAAGATAAAAAGAAAAGGGATGAAATACGGTTATGCAATATTGATTAGCTCCTAAGAGGTCTTGTTTGATTCACCGTTTGAATAGATCTGCAGTCTTGATCTCCTTCCTTAGTTCCGGGCTTTGATTGCTTTTTCCAAAAGAAAAATCTTAAATCTTGTAGAGAAAAGAAAGGTTTTTTGTTTTTCCAGAAAAAGCCTTACGGAAAATTTTTTTCAGAAAAGAAAATCTCTCCTCTTTTTTCCGTCACTTCCTTTTTTTCTTTTTTCTTTTTTTTTTCTTTCGTTCCTCCTCCCTTTTCTTCTTCATCTCTAGGTTTTTATCAGATCACCTTCCTAACAACGTGATTTAGTAAAACTAAATAACAAAACTCCCCCTTGATTGATAATCATGGGATAAATAATAAATAAATAAATAAATTTATCTAAAAAAAATAAGATAATTTAAATCATTATCTCACTTTAATTTAAATTTTCAACCAATCAAATTTAAGAAAAATAAACAAAAATTACAAAAAATCGAATTTTTACGCGTCGGAATAGTACAATTCTGACCGGAATTGTGGATTGTCGATCGTCAATCTAGAATTTCGATCGAAATTCTAGATTTCCGATCTGAATTCTGGAATTTCGATCAGAATTCTAGATTTGCAATCAGAAATCCATTCTTCCGATTTTTTTTAACATTTAATTACAAAAAGACCCCTGAAGAAAAATAGACTTTTCAATTTAGTTCGTAAAAATGCAATCAAGCCTTGGGATCTGAAATTCAAATACTAGAGACCTATTTGCAACAAATTTTCATCATCGAAGTCCTCTTTCGCATCCATACTCTAGTCATCCCGAAATTAGGTGCTTATAGTATAATTGCGTTCATTATGCATTTCATTTACATACAATATATTAATTTAATTTTAGTATAAGTTAGTATATATATAGATATAGTTTTAAAAGAAATGACTCAAATAGAGTAAATGATTGTCCTTAATTGAACAATTGAAAGCTTGAGGATTTATAGGTAACTTAAGCAATTCATTAAGGACCAAAAGGAGTATTTTACATAATTTTTAATTATTATTTTTGGGTATATCTCCTTTCATCGGGAGGAGCAGCCATAAGCAAAGAAAGAAAGAAAGAAAGAAAAGAAGAGAAAGGAAGAGAATAAAATAGAAAGCAAAGGGGCTGATTGATTTCTCTAAGTTTAGGTTAGATTTTTGAATGAAATTGAAGATCCAAAGTACAATTAAGGCTATAATATTGATCCTATAAGACTTGGTGATTGCTTTGGTAAGTAATTTTAGTGTTTTGGTTGATTTAATTTAGGATTCTTAAGTTGCAGATTTTGGGTTCATAAAGTCTGGTTTATGAGTCTCTGTAATTCAATCATATCTTGACCTAGAAAGCCCCAAATTAATTTTTATTTAATTATCTGGAAACTTTAAAGAGTTATCTAAAATTTTTATTCTTTGAACTCGATCTGATTCAGTTTCTATGTTAAGGTAATAAGAGAAAATATTTTATTTCTCAGTCTATTAGTTTCTTTGAATTAGGTGTAATTCGTTACTTATAATTATTTTTGTGGTTGTATAATTGATGTGAAATTTTTACAGAATATTATAGACATATATATCTAATACTTATTCAAATTTCAGCTAAAAATTCATTTTCTATAAGTCCCAGAAATTTTTCAAATTTAGCTTGTAAACCAGGTTTACAGAGTTCATGAGTTAAGAACTAGTCTCAGTATTTATGGTATATCTTGACATATAAAACTCCAAATTAAGTTTTATTTGATTCTAAGAAAACTTTAAATATTTATCTAAAACTTTTTAGTTTTGAATTGGAGCTTATTCCATTTTTAACATAGTTAATCAAGGTCATACTTTTAGTTGCTCTGTCTGTCAGGATTATTAAAGCTGATTATGTTGAACTATCTTTAACCCCTTTAATAGTTGAGAAATTGAAGTAAAATTTTTATTGAAGATACTAGACATATATATCTGAGCCTAATTAAAATTTGAGATTAAAAATCCTTTTATAAAGGTTGGAGTGATTTTTCTAATTTATGCTTGAAAACAACTATTTTAGAGTCAGTGAAGCTGATTTGTAGAATTAAGCCTAATTGCATTTTATGCATATCATTTGGGGGCTACATGGTTACAACTGTATGTAAGATTATTATATTAATGATTTATAAATGAAATTGTATATTTTAGGTGCTGGAAAAGGCAAGGAAAGTGTAGGTGCACATTAAACAAATTCGGTGAACCGGGTTGTGTGTTTATAAGTTATATTGGTGAGTAAATGTTCAAGCCTTTTAAATATTTTTATAATAGCAATAAAAGGATTTTTTTTTATGAACTTGAATTGATGTATTAAAATGTTTCAATTCAGTTTGGTTACTACTTCAATTGCTTGAAGTATTTAAGATTTGAAATAATAATGGTTTCAAGTGTGGAAGTTAAATGTATTATTAATACATGCTTTGTTTTGCAACCTGATTTGAAGTTATTTTATTAACTTGGTGATTTAAATAAATTTATGCTCTACATGGTTTCTCTCATCTTTGAATTATGATGAAGATTTTTTGATTTTGAATGGTTATTGAACCATAAATATGATAATATTGTTTTGATTTATTATTTGGAGGAAATGATATTTGATTTGTGTATTACCACCTTATATGAAATGTGCGAATGTGCTGAGGTGATATATGCACATTTGAGATTTTTGATGGTTGTTATTGCGCAATAAACAATAGGGCACTTGATTGCAGGACGATGAAGCTAGAAGGGTTGTTCCGTGCTAATGTAGTCGAAGGGTTAGCCTTCAAGTGTGCCTAAAGAGTGATGCTTATGATGGCCTGTATGTGATGGCCAAACAATGATGCTTATTCTAGGGATGGTTAAAACTTATGAAAGATTATTTTGTTGATTGAAAATCATGTGTTTTATTCAGCTGAGTTTTGTATAAGTTTGAAGGCAATAATGGCCTTGATATTTCAAGTGGACTATAATATGATTTTCAAATACTCTATTATTAGCATTTAAGAAGTTAAATGTGTTTGGTTTAACCAAATTATTTTCTACTTGATGTATCTATTCACTAAGTATTTCTGTACTCATTTGACTCTGTTTTAAAAATATTTTCAGATAGCAGGACTTGATAGTTGGTGAACAGAGTTGAGTGAGTGTAGATAGAAGTTTCAGAATAAGGTTGGCCAACATCCTTGTCAGTAAAGCCTTGTATTTTATTTTATTTTTAGTCTTATTTTTATAAGTGTTGTAAAAGAGTATTTTAAGTTAAATAATGGTGGCTAAGTTATATATAATATAACATTTTAGAAATATGTTTGATGTTATCTTAATGATATTTTCACTACTGTGTTTCTAGTTACAAAGAGTAATATCATTTTAATTTTCTTTAAAATCATGATGAAATCTCCTATATTA